>ML093095.1:56633-68748 GCA_003697995.1 Taxidea taxus jeffersonii | reverse complement strand
GTGTTTTTTGAATTTTTTAAATTGTGTCAGCATCATGAAGTGATGATAGTCTTTTGTTGCTCTTCACTGTTGCTGCACCAGCCTTACTGATTTAATAACCTTGTCTCTCTGCTGCTGACTTGGTTGCTTCCTTAATCAGGTAGTACATGATTACATACAATGATGTATGTTTCCTGAGGTATCTGGTTTATTTCATATTTCAGTCAGTCTATTCTTTTTTTGCAGTGTGACTGAGGCAGAGCAGCTCTGTAGTGCCAAGCTGTCCTGCAAAATATTTGGAAAACAGAAAGCAACAGAAGACAGCCTCCATGTTCCCTAGTAGGAGGCTCACTGCCTCTTTCTCTACCTTTAAACCATAGCTGATCAACTGTAATGGTAATAATAGTAAAATGACAACCACCACCACAACACAGTGAACAGCATCAATGAGTGCTTACCACAAGCTAGGCATGAAGAAGCTTCCACATTGGCTCAAACCACAGCCAGGATGCCTCTCTTCTAAGTCAGGAAGGGATGTATTGGGAGGCTGGTGTATTCATTACCAAATCTTGTTGATTCTCCTTTGAAAGTTTTAAATTTCCCCATTTACTTCTACTCTCACTGCCATTGTCTAATTCAAGCAGTCATCTTCTCTGCTGGATTAGTGCAGCAGACATTCTCAGTTCTCAACTGCTTTCATTTGGTTTCTTAGAAGGCCTCCTGTTTAAAATATCTATTAATTTTTTAAAAATTTCATTGACTATTTTTATTTCCAGAATCTCCATTTAATTCTTTTCAAATACATCTGTGTTTTTTTTCTCCTCATAAAATCTTTATTCTTCAGGGGTTCTCTTGCTTCCTTGATCTCTGAACATTTTAAACATATTTTAAAATCTCTTTCTATCTGTTTGATCTCTATTTCCTTAGTATGAAGCATGAATTATCCATTTATGAATTTTTCTGAGTTTGTCTCTACTGGGAGTTTTTTCCCTAAAAGATCTGGGAATTTCTTGGATTTTATGAGTGCTCATATTGCAGTTTCACTGATTCCAGAACCCTACTGGGTCAACCAGTTTGGCACTATATACTAGTTTCTTGTTCATGGTTTCAGCACCTCATAGATATTGTGAATTTGGGTATTATTTTTATGCAAGATAAGAGCTTTGGTTTTGTTTAGTGAAGAATAATTCCTTCTACCAATGGCCCAGGCAGGTTGTCTGTCTGTCTCCAAATCAGTCTGGAGTTTTTGTAGTTCCAGTGTAGGCTTAGTTTTTCAAGTCAGTTGGATAAACAGCCTAGGAAAGAGATTGTAGGATGATGTGATAAGATTCTGGTCAGTTTTGTAAGAACCCTCCAAGCTGTCTTCCAAAGTGGCTATAAGGTTTTGCATTCCCAGTGGCAATGCATAATATAGTTCCTGTTGCTCCATATCCTTGCCAATAACTGCTATTTCAAATGTTTTGGATTTTAGCCTTTCTAAAAGTATGTAGCAACATCTCTTTGTTTTAATTTGCATTACCTTAAATGACATGCTATTGAGAATCTTCTCATATGCTTATTTGCCAGCTGTATATCTTCTTTTCTGAGGTGCCTATTTATTTCTTTTGCTCTTTTAAAAATTAGGTTGTTGATTTTCTTTTGTTGAGTTTTAAGAATCCTTTGTATATTTAGACACAAGTCTTTACTAGATACATGTTTTGCAAATGTTTTCTCTGAGTCCATGGCTTGTCTTTTTACGCTTGTAACAATGTCTTTCACATAAGTTTTTAATTTTTAAAATTATTTTTAATTGTGGTAAGATACACATTACATAAAACTTACCAATTTAAACATGGGTTGCCTTTTCACTGTTGTATGTGTGATTTGATGTCCAGAAGTTTTTAAATTTGACATTCATCATTTTTTTCATGGATCATGCTTTTAATGTTGTATCTAAAAACTCATCACAAAAGACAAGGTAACATAGATTTTCTCTCATTTTCTCGACAAAGTTTTAAAATTTTGCATTTTACACTTAGATCTATGATCTATTTTGAGTTAACTTTTTGTTAAAGGTGAAAGGTCTGTGTCTATATTCACCATGTTGCATATGGAAGTCCAAATGTTCCAACATTATTTGTTGAAAAGACTACACTTTCTTCATGAATTGCCCTTTCACATTTGTTGAAAACCAGTTTACTGTTTTTGTAGGTCTATTTTTTGTTTCTTTATTCTATTCTATTGACCTATGCATCATTCTTTGACTAATATGATAATGTCTTGATTATGGTAGTTTTGTAGTAAATCTTGAAAATAGAGAAGTGTGAGTTCTACAATGTTTTCTGCTTCTTCCATATTACGTTAGATATTCTAAGTCTTTGCCTTTCTATATGAAGTTTGGAATCAGTTTGTCTATATCTACAAAATATCTCGCTGGGATTTTGATTGGAATTGCATTTAATCAATAGGTCAAGTGAGGAAGAATTGATATCTGAACAATATTGAGTGTCTCAAGTCATGAACACAATATCTTTTTTTTTTTTCCTTAGGGAAAGCCAAGTTTCAGATCCTTTTCTAGGTCTGGGTATATAGTCTCAAATCTAATCTATAGGCTAAACTCACGTCTGTAAATTATGTATCATGTCCTGCTGTCCTGCAACTTCCTAAACTATATTTCCTTCAACTAGAACTTGTTGATACATCTCTGAGTGTTTTAGCAGACTACATTTATTTTGCTTAATTTGAGGTATCTTACAGACTTTTTCCAGGGGCTTTTAAAATGCCTTTTCCTGAGATCTCTGTCTATTGCTGGATATACATCTTTAAATTTGAGTTTAGACGCCACAATCTCAGTGAAGAGTCTTCTGACTCTCTGATTAGATTGAGGTTCCCCAGTTACTCCCTGGTTCTTGTGTATTCTATTACTCATAAACCAGGCATAAGAACCTGAAGTAATTTGGAAAATATACAGATCTTTATTTGCATTTATTAAGCAGCTTGAAAAGCTCAGAAAGTCACCAATGTTCCTACATAAATTCCTTCTTCCATCCCATCCTCTGCCAACACAAACCCCAGCTCTCTCTCTCTACATGCCTCTCTCTTCATAACCATGAAGAAAACTTTAAATCACAGGAATACATTCTGCTCCTGGTTCAATATGTAAATGAACTTATTTGCCATTCCTTAAACTCTCCTCATTTCCTCCTCTGCCTATTCTATGAATCCCCATCAAAGAGCTAAAAACATGGCCTCAGATTTCTCTGAAAGATGGCAGAGTAGGAGGATCCTAAGCTCACCCTGACTTTGAATACAACCAGATAACATCTACCTCAGTGTAAATACCTAGGAAATGGGCTGAAAACTGGCAGAACAGACTCTCCACAGCCAAATGTAGCAACATTGAACTGGGAGGAAGGGTGCAGTTAGAAGGTAAACAGACATGAAGAACTGTCTGTACGAAGGAGAAATGCTGTGGGAGTGGAGAGGGAAGAGGAGTAGACCCTGTAATAGGTACCCTAGGCATGAGGGGCCCACATTAGAAAGATGAATCCCCATAATTGGCTTTGAAAACCAGAGGAGCCTAACGTTCTGAGTTCTTATAATCAGTGGGGCTTACCATCTGGAACTTTAAAAATCAGTGGCCTTGGCTCTGAGAGAGCCAGAGGATGAAAAAAAACTGAGTCCCTGGCCTTAAATGGACAGCACAACAATAGTCCTGCTGAGATAGAGCATAGAAGAAGCAGTTTGAAGGATGCCTAGCGTAGATGGGAAGATATATCTACTAATCTCAGTGCATGTGCTAGAGGGACAGTGATCTTTGGGTGAATTCTCCAAAAACAAAAGAGCTGATGGGCACTATTTCCCTCCCCTCCCCTCCCCCACCCTAGATATGTGGACATCTGCCAGAACCAGCTAGCATAAGCACTTTCTTTTTAGCTTCCTAAAGGATGCTCCACCCCCATGTTCTCCTGTGGATCAAGCTCCTTCAACACATCTTGACAGGAATCCATCCAAAGTGGCATCACAAACCTGGCATTGTGCAAGCATCCAACAAGAGCTAGCATCACTCCAAAGTGATTCCTGCCCTGTGGAGAGATGAAGATAATCACACACACATCTGACTGTGGCCCCAGCAGTAAGCTGGGTGCAGACATATGATGTAATTGCAGACCCAGCCTAGTGATGAAAGCTTCTCAGAAAATAACACAGGAAGAGTGCCCTGTGGTTTGGTACTACTGCAGCTCTGGCAAATGTCTTGTCTGACCCAAGTCAAGCTGAAAGTGGCCCCAGACTGGCCCACTAACCACACAGGGCCAAACCCTGCCCATAGCAGGCAAAGAGCCATTGTATGACTGGACTGTAGGCAAAAGTGGCTCAACTACAATAGTAGGGCATAGGCAACACACATAGACACCCTTCAGGTGCCAGCTTCTGGTGAACAGGAGACATTGCCCTGTAGGGCACTGCAGAACGTTTTCTTTACGAGGCCATTACTTTTAAGAGCAAGAAACATAGCTGACTTTCCTAATACATGGAAACAGACACAGAGAGTTAATCAAAATGAGGAGACAGAGGGATATATCTTAAATGAAAGAACAGGAAAAAAATCACAGCAAAAGAGCTAAATGAAATGGAGATAAGTAATGTGCAAGATAGAAAATCTAAATTAACAGTCATAAAAATACTCATTGGATTTGAGAAAAGAATGGAGAACCTCAGTAGGACCCTCAACAAAGAGAAAGAAAACAAAAAAGAACCAATCAGAGACAAAGAATTCGGTAACTGAATTTAAAAATACACTAGAGGAAATAAGTAGTAGACTAGAGGAACCAGAAGAGTGGATCAGTGACCCAGAGAACAGAGTAATGGAAAGCAATCAAACTTAACAGAAGTTACTCTATCCAGCAAGGCTATCATTCAGAATAGAAGGGGAGATAAAGAGTTTGCCAGATAAACAAAATTTAAAGGAATTTATCACCACTAACCTATCCCTACAAGAAATGTTAAAGGGGATTCTTTGAGTGGAGAGGAAAGAACATAAGTAAGAGTAAGAAAAGTAGGAAGCAGAAAAACACTAAAGTTCAGTGTATTTATAAAAATCAGACATGGGATTCACAAAATAAAAGCATGTAAAGTATGACACCATATACCTAAAACATGGAGGGGAAGAGGAGTAATAAAAATTTAGTGCTTTTAGAATAGATTTAATCTTAAGTGACCATCACCTTTATATAGACTGCTATTTGAATTAGGTGTTATATGTAAACCTAATGGTAACCACAAACCAAAAAGTGGTAATAGATATGCAAAAAGTAAAGAGAAAGGAATCCAAGTATATCACTAAAGAAAATCAACAAACCATGAAAGAAGAGAGCAAGAGAAGAAAGGAACAGAGAAGAACTATAAACACAACCATAAAAGAGTAAGTACACACCTATGAATAACTACTTTGAATGTCAATGGGCTAAATGCTCCAATCAAAAGCATAGGGTGACAGAATGGATAAAAATTAAGACCCATCTATATGCTGCCTACAAGATACTAATTTCAGACCTGAAGACACATTTAAATTGAAAGTGAATGGATGGAAAATCATTCATCATGCAAATGGAAGTGAAAAGGAAGATGGAGTATCAATGCGTATATTGGACAAAATAGACTTTAAAACAAAGACTGTAACAAGAGACAAAGAAGGACTCCATATAACCATAAAGGGAACCATACAACAAAAAGATATAATAATTGTAAATATATAAAAAGCCACCATGGGAGCACCTAAATTCAAAAAGCAGCTAATAACAAACATTAAGGAAGTAATCAATAGTAATAAAAAGGTAGTAGGAGAGTTTAACTCCTCACTGACATCAATGGATAGACCATTCAAACAAACAACCAACAAGAAAACTGTGGCTTTGTTTTATTTATTTTTATTTTTTTATTATGTTCAGTTAGCCACTATATGGTACCTCATTAGTTTTTGATGTAGTGTTCAGTGATTCAATAGTTGTGTATAATACCCAGTGCTTGACACATTGGACAAGATGGATCTAACAGATATATTCAGAACATTCCATCTTAAAATAGTGGAATAATACACATTCTTTTCAAGTGCACAAGGAATGTTCTCCAGATAGATCACATGTTAGGCCACAAAACAAGCATCAACAAATTCAAATAGATTATAGTCATATCACCCACCTTTTCTAACCACAACACTATGGAATTAGAAATCAACTACAGGAAAAGACCTGGATAGAGCAACAATACGTGGAGGTTAAATAACATTCTACTAAGCAATGAATGGGTCAATCAAGAAATCAAAGAGGAAATTAAAAAATACATGGAGACAAATGAAAATGAAAACACATCCCAAATCTTTAGGATGTAGCAAAAGTCGTTCTAAGAAGGAAGTTTATAGCAATACAGGCCTACCTCAAGAAGCAAAAAAACCAAACCAAAACAAAACAAAAGAAACCTAAAACAACCTACCCTTACACCTAAAGGAGCTAGAAAAAGAAAAACAAACAGAACTCCAAACTAGAGAAGGAAGGAAATAAAAAAGATTGGAGCAGAAATAAATGATATAGAATTAAACAACAACAACAACAACCCAGTAGACCAGATCAATGAAAGCAGGAGCTTGTTCCTTGAGAAGATGTACAAAATTGATAAACCTCTAGCCAGATTCATCAAAGAAAAAAGAGAGAGGGCTCAAATAAACAAAATCAGAAATGAAAAAGGAGAAATAACAGTTGATACCACAGAAATACAAAAGATTATAAGAGGATATTATGAAAAACTAGACACCAACAAATTGGACAACCTAGAGGAAATGGATAAATTCTTAGAAATATAAAACCTCCCAAAACTGAATCTGGAAGAAATACACAGTTTGAATACATGAATATGGTGCAATGAAATTGAATCAGTAATCAAAAAACTCCCAACAAAGGTCCAGGACCAGATGGCTTCCCAAGTGAATTCTACCAAACATTTAAAGAAGAATTAATACCTATTCTCCTCAAACTATTCAAAAAAATAGACAAGGTAGGAAAGCTTCCAAATTCATTCTTTACGGCCAGCATTATACCCAAACCAGATAAAGACATGATAAAAAAAAAAAAGAATGGAATGTATCTCTAATAAATGTAGATGCAAAAATCCTCAACAAAATATTAGTAAACTGAATCCAACAATATGTATTAAAAAAATCATTCACTGTGATCAAGTGGGATTTATTCCTGGTGTACAAGGGTGGTTCAATATTCACAAATCAATCAACATCATATATCACATTAATAAGAGAAAGGATAAAAATCATATAATCATTTCAATAGAAGAAAAAAAGCATTTGAAAAAGCACAACATCCATTCATGATAAAAACCCTCAATCAAGTAGGTTTAGAGGGAATGTACCTTAATGTAATAAAGGTAATCTATGAAAAAACCCACACCTAACATCATACTTAATGCCAAAAAACCGAGAACATTTCCCCTAAGATCAGAAACAGGACAAGGATGTCCACTCAGCACTTTTATTCAACATAGTATTGGAAGTCCTAGCCACAATCAGACAACAAAGAGAAAAGGCATCCAAATTGGTAAGGAAGAAGTAAAGCTTCACTATTGCAGATGACATAATACTAAATATAGAAAACCCTAAGGACTCCACCAAAAAACTACTAGAACTGATGAATGAATTCAGTAAGTTTGCAAGATACAAAGTCAATGTATGGAAATCCATTGCATTTCTATATACTAATAATGAAGTAGCAGAAAGAGAAATTAAGAAAACAGTCCCATTGACAATTGCACCAACAATAATAAAATACCTAGGAATAAACTTAAACAAGGAGGTAAAAGACCCATACTCTGAAAACTATAAAATATTGATGAAAGAAATTGAAGATGACACAAACAAATGGAAAGATTCCATGCTCATGGATTGGAAGAACAACTATTATTAAAATGTCCACACTACCCAAAGCAATCTACAGATTTAATTCAATCCCTGTCAAAATACCAACAGTGTTTTTCACAGATCTAGAACAAATAATCCTAAAATTTGTATAGAATCACAAGATTCTGAATAGCCAAAGCAATCTTGAGAAAGAAGAACAAAGCTGGAGGTATCACAATCCTGGATTTCAAAATATACTACAAAGCTGTAGTAGTCAAAACAGTATGGTACTAGCATAGAAATAAATCCACAATTATATGGCCAATTAATCTTTGACAAAGGAAGCCAGATATGCAATGGGAAAAAAAAGTCTTCAACAAATGGTGCTACATGCAAAAGATTGAGCCACTTTCTTACACTGTACACAAAAATGACCCGTGAGACCTTAAACCCTAACCATTCTAGAGGAGAACACAGACAGTAGTTCTCTGACATGGGCCATAACAACATTTTTCTAGCTATATCTCCTGAAGCAAGGGAAACAAAAGCAAAAATCAACTACTGGGACTACACCAAAGTTAAAAGTTTCTGCACAGCAGAGGAAACAATTGACAAAATGAAAAGAAAACCTACTGAATGGGAGAAGATATTTTTGTAAATAACATATCCAATAAAGGGGTTTTATGCAATATATATAAAGAACTTATACAACTCAACACCAAAAACTAAATAACCCAATTTAAACATGGGCAGAAGATACAAACAGACATTTTTCCAAAGAAGACATACAGAGGCCACTAGACACATGAAAAGATGCTCAACATCATTCGTCATCAGGAATATGCAAATCAAAACAACAATGAGGGGGTGCCTGGGTGGCTCAGTCAGTTAAGCGTCCAACTCTTGATCTTAGATCAGGTATTTTTCTCAGGGTCATGAGTTTAAGCTTCATGATGGGCTCCACAATGGGCATGGGGCCTACTTAAAAACAAAAACAAAAACAAAAACAAAACACGATGAGATGTTACCTTAGACCTGTCAGAATGACTAAAATAAAAAACACAAGAAACAATAAGTGTTGGTGAGGATGTGAAGAAAAAGGAATCTTTGTGCATTGTTGGTGAGAATGCAAATTGGCCCAACCACTGTGGAAAACAGTATGGAGTTTCCCCCGAAATTTAAAAATAGAATTACTACATGATTCAGTAATTCCACTACTGGCTATTTACACAAAGAATATGAAAACACTAATTTAAAAAGATATATGCACCCTCATGTTTACTGCAGCATTATTTATAATAGTCAAGTTATGGAAGCAATGCAAGTGTTCATGGATGGATGAATGGATAAAAAATGCTATGTATGTATGTACATACATACAATGAAATATTACTCAGCCATAAAAAGAATGAAATCTTGCCATTTGCAACAACATGGGTGGATCTAAAGGGGATTTTGCAAGTGATATAGGTCAGAGAAAAACATACACCATATGGTCTCACTTATATGTGGAATTTAAGATGCAAAACAAATGAACAAAGGAAAAAGGGCCAACCAAAAGAAGACTCTTAAATTCTTAAATACAGAAAAAGAACTGGTGGTTACCAGAGAGGAGGTGGATGGAGGGGTGTTAGTGAAACAGGTGAAGGGGATTAAGGAGTACACTTGTAGTGATGAGCACTGGGTGGTATATGGAATTGCTGAATCACTATATTGTATACCTAAAACTAATATAACACTGTATGCTAATTATACTGGAATTAAAATAAAAACAAAGAGATGAAATAATTTTTTAAAAGAGCTTAAAATAATGTCTAGTAATGCTCAACATTCTTATGGGGTTGGATAGGGCAAGAACCTGCCTAGATACAACCACACTCTGCTTTTCAAGTTGTGGTTTGGTCTGCTTTCTTCATTGTCATTATTTCCAGTACCCAGAAAAATACCTGTAACAAAACATGCACTCAATCTTTGTTCAATAAATGACTATTTATGACAATAAATGATCAGTCATGATCATTGTAATATTTTGGACCTCCTATGTCAATTAACATAAATCCACACAATTATTTAATCTTTTTAAAGATTTTTTTTTAAATTTATTTGACAGACAGAGATCACAAGTAGACAGAGGCAGGCAGAGAGAGAGGGGGAGGCAGGCTTTCCGCTGAGCGGAGAGCCCGATGTGGGGCTCGATTCCAGGATCCTGGGATCATGACCTGAGCCGAAAGCAGAGGCTTTAACCCGCTGAGCCACCCAGGTGCCCCTGTTTTGTTTTGTTTTAAAGAGAGAGGAAGAGAGAGGAGCGAGGGACAGGAAAAATCTCAAGCAGATTCCCTACTGAGCATAGAACGCCATGTTGGGCTGGATTTCATGACCCTGAAATCATGACCTGAGCCTAAACCAAGAGTTGGATGCTCAACCAACTGAGCCATCCAGGAACCCCTATATCTACACAATTATTTATTTTATTTTTTAAAAGATTTTATTTACTAGAGAAAGAGAGAGGGCATGAACAGTTGTGAGGGGTAGATGGAAAAGGGGAAGCAGACTCCTCGCCGCATAGGTAGCTGAACATGGAGCTCAGTCCTAGGACCTCCTGAGATCATGATGCAGGCTAAGGTAGAAGTTTAATCAACTGAGGCACCCAGGCACCCTAAAACTACACAATTATTTCAAAAACTGCATATATAACAATTCTCTCTTCCACCAGCCCAACTTCTTAAGCTTTTAGAAGGGTAGATTGTTTGTAATTTTTCAGTATTATAAATCACACTATTTTGAATGACCTTTTATATGCATGTTTGCACTTGCTTGAGAATTTCCTGAGAATAAATTTCTAGATTTAAAATGCTGCGTTGAAGATCATGCAGTTAAAATTCTAATGCAATTTCCCAAATTTTCATTTTTCTTTAAATCTTTTTTGCCATCAAAATAGCAATTAAGGGGGGGGGTGCCTGGGTGGCTCAGTCATTAAGCATCTGCCTTTGGCTCAGGTCATGATCCCAGGTTTCTGGGATCAAGTCCTACATTGGGCTCCCTGCTCATCTGGAAGCCTGCTTCTCCCTCTCCCGCTCCCCCTGCTTGTGTTCCCTCTCTTGCTGTCTCTCTCTCTATCAAATAAATAAATTAAATCTTAAAAAAAAAACAAACCCAAAAACAATTAAGGAAGTTCAAGCAGCCACGTGGGGAGGCCACATAGAGAAGCCATGTGTACATGTGATTTGTAGTTCAAGCTGAGGTCCTGGGCCACAGCTAGCACCAAACACAAGTCAGGTGAGTGCACACTTCAGATGATTATAACCCTCAACTATTGAGTCATCTTCAGTCACCAAGTCTTCCCAGTTGAGACCCCAGATACCATGTGAAAAAAACAAGTTGTTCTGAAAATGCTCTATCCACAATTGCAGCTCATAGGGTATGTGAGCATAAAAAATGGTTGATGTTTATGACATTAAGTTTATAGTGCTTTGTTATATAGCAATAGCGAAATACTAGTCTTTTCTATTTTCACCTATATCTAAATTTCAATCTCATCAGTCACTAAGCTCCTTCTAAGGAGCATATCGGTCTGCCATACATGTCCCCAAGCCTATGAAAATGCTTTCACACAAATCCTCTTCAAAGAACATAGTATAGCACCATTTTCTGGACTTTCAATAGCTGAAGGAATTAAAGAGAGGGTCATTTTTCTCAAATTGAGTTAGATAGAGGTCTTGAACTTCTCTAGTTGCTATACTTTTTGTGTCCTAGAAGTATAGATTTTCCTTGATTTCAACAACAAATACATAATTAAAATACTATTGTTCACTTGCACTAACTTCAGAAATTTCATTTTCTTGCTACTACTAACTTGCTTCATTTTCTTGCTACTACTAACTACTACTAACTTGCTTCCTTGACTTTACTCAGGATTTTTGCTACACTTGCTCAGCACTGATTTTACTCATACTGTTCTTCCCCTCTGTCATGCAAAATACAATGCTCAAATCTTAGCTTCTTCTGTAAATATTGAAATTCCAATGTAGAATTTATGATTTCATCTCTAGTAATTTCACTGCATTCCACTCTTACCTCAGGAGACAACTCTCCCAGTGGATTTTAATCATTTGTGTACATATATTTTCCCTCATTTGCTCTACACACAGAATGAGCATCACTGATAACCACACACAGTGGTGTAGGATGAGAAATTTATCCTATGACCTATTATGTGCATATACTTTTTATAATTCTACTAAAAATATGTAGTTCTAG
>ML093095.1:41920-56233 GCA_003697995.1 Taxidea taxus jeffersonii | reverse complement strand
GGGGGGGGGAATGAATAATGTAAAATAAAAACAAAAAGAAAAATGTAGGTGGGGTAGGTTTTCTGAAGCATCAAACTATGAACTAGCTAGCTGACACTTTCTTTCCATTCTACAGTGAAAATGACACAGCAGGAGATATGACTTTTCAGGTTCCTTAGTATTTTTGCCATTTAGAAATGGAATATGTGAGGGAGTTTATTCTATTTAAAACAAAAATAGAATTTTAAATATGGTATCATGAAGTTAGATTTGAAATATTAATAACCTGATTTACATTTTACCTCTCTGGAAAAATGTAAGCAACAGAATTTCCATGAAGCTCCAGGGGTTTGAAATTAGTTTAGAAAGCTACTAGGGCATGGGACATTACTAGGAAATCTTTAAAAACTGTAAGCACCAAGATGGGAAGGAGAATGCTATCTGATCTTAAAGGGAATAATGAAAAGAAATAGGAAGAAATTGAGGAAAGGAAACTTTTATCCTACCATCCAAAAAATTACTCAACAGTGTCAAGGAAACAGAGCCCTAAGGAAGTGCTAACAGCTTGATGACATGAATAATTTTAACCAGTCTGCATCTCACTGAATAATCTCTTTAAAAATCATGCAAAAAATACTGCCTAGGCTTGGTGAGAGAGGCAGTATGTAGCCAGCATTATTTTTCTCTGATTTGTGGCATCCATAATAGATCAGTTTCACACAGATTGTACACTTATTACTGTTGTATCTGGAAAATATGAATGCATAGCTCAAGGGAAAAAGCAAAAGAGAATCAGTCATTTAAAAATTGCAGAGCTGGAATCTAAGTGACAACTTTATGCCCTAACTTCCTTCTTTCAGATTAAACAACAACAACCAATCAACTGACCAAACAAAAACAAAAACAAAAATCCAAAAACCTAATGCCTGAGGATAAGTGACTCATTGAACGTCATATAGTTAGCCTGTGGCAAAGCCAAGACCAGGACCCCTGTTTTCTGATAGAAAATCTACTTCTCTAACTATTCTCTCTTGGTCAGTTAACAGCTTCCATTAACTGCTCAGTAGCTGAATGCCAAGGATTGCTCGGGCCTCCTGTCTTCCTGAAATTGATCTAATACAACAGTATTCATGTCCTGAGTTTCTTAGCATGGCTTAGAGCAAGAGTTGAAAACTCAAATGCTACTGGGACCAGACTTCTAATATAATTAGCAAAGCAGTTGGATGTCTCTATATTAAATGAGTAGAAATAATTCGTTAATAAGTCATACAATTGACCTGGTATACGGTAGAGATTTTTATTTCATTGTATTTTATTTTATTCTGTTATGGTAGGCAGGGTGACTTACTATATCAGTTTGTCCCAAACTGTAGGAGTTTCTGGGATGTCAGACTATCAGATTAAATCCAGGAAAGCCTTATTCAAACTGAGAGGAGGTGGTTAAGCTAGTGATAGGAAACCATCTGATGGTTTTAATCCAGGAGCATAACATGATATGGTTTAAGATTTACAAAGGCCATTGTGGTGAAGAACCGACCATGAAGATAAGAGAAGAAGCAGGGAGATTTGTTGGGTAGCTATTGCTGCAGTCTATGTGAAAAAGGATGTAGTCTCTAGTGGTGATCCACAGTGAGATGCGGTCAGATCAGACAAATGTCTTGAAAGTGTCAGTGGATTTGTGGAGAGATTATATATCAGGCATGAGGAAAAGAGAAGAGTCAAGAATGAGCGAGTGGATGATTGTGGTTCCTTTTACTGAGATGAGGAAAGCTGAGGTAAGAGCAGGTATGAAGAAATTCAAGAGTTTGGATGCAGATGGGTATGCATGAGAGCCTACTCTGTAGTCAAGTGGAGATGTTGGATGGGTCTGGGTCACATGAGTACGATGTTCAGGGTCATGTTTGAAGCTAGAGAATTCCGAGAGTTGTCAGATTATAAAGGAATATTTAAAGCCTGTGGTGTGAGGAAGAAGAGAAAGGGTGTCAGAACTGAGATACAGGGAATTAAATATGAATGGGAAACAAAACAGTAGAATTCAGATAAGATGAGGGGAATCCTTCAAAAAAGCCTTGAAAAGGGTCAATGAGTTAAGGAGGGAAAACATGCAAGTGTGGTGTCATGGAAACCAACAGAAGAAAGTATTTAAATGAAGATTATCAAACACCTTGTCAAATGCTGATGCGATATCTAGTTAAGGTAAAAACAAAGAGTTGATTTTTGGTTTTAGCAAGATGAAAGTTACCAGCGACTTTGACAAGGGTGGTTTCAGTGGAGTAGATGGGATAAAAGCCTGACTGAAATGGCTTTGAAAAGGAATAAGACAGGAGGAGAGACTACTTATGTACCAAGCAGTTGGAATTTTGTTATGAAAGAGAAATGAGGCAGTAGTTTGATGTGGGATGTGAAAATAATGGGATAGTTTAAAGTATATGGGGCACCTGGGTGCTTCAGTGGGTAAGCCTCTGCCTTCAGCTCAAGTCATGATCTCAGGGTCCTGGGATGAAGCCCCACATCTCTGCTCAGCTGGGAGCCTCCTCCTCCCCCTCTCTCTGCCTGCCTCTCTGCCTACTTGTGATCTCTGTCTTTCCCTGTCAAGCAAGTAAATAAAATCTTAAAAATAAAAGACGGTAGATATTACTGCATGTTTACATACTGAAAAGGATAAACCATTTGAGAGGGAAAAACTGTGCGGAAGGGTGTAGAATGAGTAAAGTATACAAAAAGATAATGGGATTAGGAACACAAGCGGAGGGTTGACTGAGGTGGAACTGTGTAGCATTTTATCCATTTGCATATTAAGGAAGGCAGAGGGCATGGATACAGATGCAGGCAGATTAAGTACAGGAAAGATATTTGTACTAGAAGAAATGAACGAGCAGAGCAACAGATATACAGATATACAACAGAGATAGAGTATATACTGCAAGCACCATTTGACCTTATGGTGGGGAGCACATGACCAGTGGAAGTCCTGGGACAAATTGGGAGAGTACATGCTTTCTGGAAGGGGCTGCTGCTACTCAGCTCGACACAACTTTTTTCTTTTGTTGCTTGATCTTTTCGAGAGAAACCTCGTATGTGGTTTTTAATGGAAAATCTTCCAAACTTTTTTATTTTATTGAAACTTTTATTGCATAATTTTGACATATGATATTGTATAATTTTTTATATTATATTTATATTTATATATTTATATTATATTATATATAAATATATATAATTTATATATATTTATATATATAATTTTATATATTTTAATTTGATTGCTAATCACATTATATAACTAAAGTATAATATTAATGTCTATATTCATTAAACTGTGGATTAAATCTCTGTGGCTTATTTATTACTCCTTAAGAGTTTGTACCCTTAAACATCATCCTCTACCTTATCCTCTGGTAACTATCATTTTACTCTTTCTTTTTTTAACAGGTATAACTTTTTAAAAATTAATTAATTTTTAAAATCTACTTTTTCAAAGTAATCTCTATGCCAGATGTGGGGCTTGAACTTGTGACCCTAGAGATAAAAAGTTGCATTCTCTATTAACTGAGCCACCCAGGTGCCCCTACAGGTTTAACTTTTAAAAACTCCACATATAAGTGAGATCATGTAATAGTTGCCTTTCTCTAACTTATTTCACTTACTGTAATGTGCTTCAGGTCCATTTATGTTGTTGCAAATGGAAGGATATCCTCCTTTCTCACGTTTGAATAATATTCCCTTGTGTTTTTATATCACATCTTTTTAATCCATTTATTTATTAATGGGCATTTAGGTTGTTTCCGTATCTTAGCTATTGTGAATAATGCTGTAATAAACACTGGACTGCATATATCTTGTCAAAATCCAATTTTCATTTCCCTTGGGTATATAACCAGAAGTGGAATTGATGGTCCTATAATAGTTTTATTTACTTTTCTTTTGAGGACCCTCCATATTTTTTTTTACAGTGGTTGAACCAATTTCTATTACCACAACATTATGTAAGTGTTTCCTTTCAGCACATCCTTGCCAGCCCCTGTTGTCTCTTGTCTTTTTGATAATGGCTATTCTAATGGTGTAAGGTGGCATCTTATTATGGTTTTGATTTGCATTTCTCTGATAATTAGCGATAGTGAGCATCTTTTCATGTGTCTGTTGGCCATTTTGTTGTCCTCTTTGAAAAAATATCTATTTAGTTTACCTGCCCATTTTTTATTCAAATTGTTTATTTTTTGTTATTAAATTAGCCAAGTTCTTTCTATATTTTGGCTATTAACCTTGTGTTCAATATATGGTTCATAAAAAAATTTTCTTCCATTTTGTAGATTGTCTATTTTTTTCTTTACTTTTTTTTTTTTTTTTTCTGGGCAGAAGCTCCTGAGTTTGATATTGTTCCATTTGTTAATTTTTGCTTTTGTTGTCATGTTAAAAAAAAAATCTTTGCCAAGATTAATATGGCTGAGCTTCTCTGTTTTATGTTAGGAGGTTTATGGCATTAGGTCCAACGTTTCAGTCTTTGAAAGACCTCTTGATTTTAAATTTTGACTTAAATTCTATAAAACAAAACAAACAATAGCAACAACAACAAAAGCATCATGTAGGACAAGCAATTACTTCTGATACCTAAATGTAAGCTTGGGGTCATGAGTTGGGCACTTCTCTTCTGGAGGCTTAAAATCTGGTTTCACATCCAGAAGGACAATTGGCATTTGTCCATTGCTTCAGAGGATCTGGAGACTAGGCAAAGAACAGTACATACCAACTCATGTTCTTGCTTCCAACCTGAAATGGGAATTTGATTCCCTCCAGGAAAAGTCAGGCAAAAGTCAGTCAGTTTCCCTCCAGGAAACTGGGGACTTGCCTGAGCAGTCCAACAGGGATATGTATAGAAGCTGTGGGTAATCCATACATCCTGACCATAATCCCGAGGAGATTTTTTATTCATGAGTGGGTAAATCTCAGAGGAAAATAATGTTGTCCAAAAGAAGTACAACCTAGAACCTAAGGACTTTTAAAAAATCTGCTTATATTGTCAGTAATATTAATAATTATAAAATGGTAAAAGTAGCTAGTAACAGTGGTAATAGCTGCTGCTGTTAAAATTATTAAATCTTATTATAGGCCAGACACTGTTCTAAGTGCTTACTAGGTCTTATGGTCTTATCCAAACTCACCTCAATCTTGTTCAAAACTCACATCGATCTTGTAAGAAAATTACTATTATTACCTCCATATTATAGATGTAAACTGAAATACAGAAAGGGTAAGTAAATATCTCCAGGATGTGAAGAGTTAAATGTAAAATGATTCAGTAAATGTATCACATTGCTTTAATTTACTTTAAAATATTTCAGCATAGAAAATGCTGTGTATGTGTTTTGATTTATATACACCCCAGAGTAGTTAATATGGAGCTGCTGGGTGGGTGAAAGAATAATCAGAATTTGAAAGACTTAATTTAAAGTCTTCATTCCGTGCTCCAAAGATAGTAGCTACAAACAAATCAACTCTCTTTATCTCTGCTTAGAGCTACATCACTTACCAATCAGTATAAAGGGTTGTGAGAAATCACTTCACTGAAAGAATTACCGATGTTTAAGATTTGTGAATTAGCTGGAGATAATAATCAAGCACCAGTGTCTTTTCATAAATAAGATTAAAAATCAAGAAAATCATCATTACTTTTGGAGTAGTATTCTTAGAATCATCCTGGCCCTTAGATAAATCACAAAAATGAATTCGGTCACCTGATTCAGATTAAAATCTGACTGGATTCTACCCTAGAAAATTGTTACATCTGCCTCAAGTAGATCTTGCAAGGTGCAGGAAACTGCTTCAAAGGATGGGTTGCTGGGACTTCATCAAGCTTCCTATGGAAAGATCATGTGACTGTTCTTATACCGCTTGTTCTTGTACCAGGCAGATGTGGCAGGATTCAGACCAATCCTCTGGAACATCCAAACCATTACCGGGTAGTGAGTAGGACCTCTAGTCCTCTTCAGTCTTTTAAGTATTTTGGGCCATTGAAAATACTGCCATCTGAAGAATGTAGTAATTGTGGGGGGTCAAATGGAGATAGTTCACAGCAAATAGATAAACAACAATAGAGAAATTGACTTTCAGAACATTTTCTAAAGAAAGAAATTTTAAACACAAACCAAATAATGTTGGATTGTGGTTTGTTTCATATTAAAGAAAGATACAATTAGGATTAAAGGTATAATAATAATATGTTCCATAATGACCCTAAAAATAATAGCCACAGTGTATTGTACCTTGAGACATGACTATCCTGCTGAGTCCTTCAGGAACATGACTTCACTTCAGCTCACAATCATTCTGTAAGGAAAGAGATTTTTGTTATATCTCTTTTCTAGTTAAGGAAGCTGAGTATCAGAAAGATGAACTTTCCTGGTGGAAACCTGTTTATACAAAATGGCAGAGAGAGACAAAATCAAAATTTTATTTCTCCGAAGTCTACACTATTAAACACTATATGGTATTGTTTGGTATGTGCTGAATAACATCATCATTCATTTATTTTATACAATATTTATTGAGGGTCTATAAGTTTTCAGATTTTATTTTATTTTTTTTTAAGATTTTATTTATTTATTTGACAGAGAGAGATCACAAGTAGGCAGAGAGGCAGGGAGAGAGGAGGCAGCAGCTCCCTGATAAGCAGAGAGCCTGATGTGGGGCTCGATCCCAGGTCCCTGAGATTATGCCCAGAGCCGAAGGCAGAGGCTTAACCCACTGAGCCACCCAGGCACCCCAAGTTTTCAGATTTTAATTTAATTAACTATTTTTTTTAAGAGAGAGTGCACAAGAGTGGGGAGGGACAGAGGAAGAGGGAGAGAGAGAATCTCAAGCAGGCTCCACGCTTAGTACAGAGACTATTGTGAGGTTCAATCTCATAGCCCAGAGATTGTGACCTGAACTGAAATCAAGAGTCAGATGCTTAAGTGGCTGAGCCACCCATGCACCCCAAAGTTTTCATATTTTAAAACTGATAGTAGAGATACAAAAAATAAAAAAGATAGACACAGTCTATGCATTTATGGAGCCTACATTTTGAGTTTCAACTAGTATTATACAAATAATTGAAAAATGCAATTTTGGTGCTAAAAAAGTGCTAAAGGACAAAAACAGAGAGCTCTGAGAACATGTAACTTTTAACAAGTAATACAGATTGGCAGAGGGTAGAGGGTTAATGAGTGAAAGCTCCCTGAGGGAAAAACTAGAGATTAGTGCCTGATGTCCCTCAGATATGGCAAATCTGGGAGGTGCTCTACCATATTATCCAACAGGATGCTTTACGCAGCCTAAACACTTTACTATTAAACATATAAATTAGCAGATGAAATTATTTCCAGCAACAGTGAATTCCTCACACCACAAAAGTATTGCAGGCTCCTCTTATATAACACCTTATCAAGTGTGTGTTTACAGATCATTAAATTCTTAAAGAGAGAGAACCAAAGCACCTGCTGTATAAACATCAACCGAAATTTAAATAAAATGTACTTCAGTTATTATAAAATCAGTCTATTCTTGTTGGGTGGTTTATTTTCATTTTAGTTGAGTGGAAGTTGAAATACTGAATTCTTTGTTTCAGTTCCGGGTAAGTTTTATATATATCAAACCATTCAGAACCTCCCAAAGTGTTACATATTATTGCTCATCCCTTCTTATTTTTGGGAAACCTGATGTATAAAGAAGTCAACTATTTTGCCAAACCTTACATGTTTAGTAAGTGGTAAAACTGGAAGTTGAGTCCTGGGATTCAAACCCAGGTACCCTGGCTTAGAGTCCAGTTTTTAAAACCAAAGCTTCATTGCATAAACTCTTAAGTTGTGTGCTTACATATTTAGAAATTATCCATAAACTTTAATATATGTATATGAGTTTATATACCTATGAAATACATATATAGGTATGTATATTTTCAAAGTGTTCTTAAATGGAAGGTAAAAAAAACAGAAAGATTTGAGATATCATCAAAATCTCTGCTGAATTTACTTAGGTAAATTGTCTTGAAATTTTTGGCAAATTTGTATGCCACATCCAACACTTCATAGTATTTGCTCCCATCTTTTTTCAAAGAGCAAACACAGCTTGAAGCCCAAACTGTAAAGATGGCACAAAATCAGGTCACATCTATCTTACTTTTGAATATAGATATGAAAATTTAAAAAAATTAGGGCATACTGTTTAAATATATATATAATATATATTATATTTTTATATTCATATGTTATATATATATGCATATATATAATATCACAAATAAATATGGTTTTTCCCTGGATTCTAACTGTAGTTAAATATTGCCATGCTAATAAATCAATATATAAATATCATATAATTATATTAGTGGTTAAAATAAGAGAAAAATTATCTCAATAGACACTTCAGAGTACATTCATTCATTCATGCATTCATTCATTTAGTAAGTATTTATTAAGCTCTTACTCTGGCAATTATTGTTCTAGGTATTTGGTGCATAAAGCAAGTATTTCCGCTCTTATGGAGCTTACTTACTAGTAGAGGGAGATACACAAGAAAAAATAAATATAATAAATAATTAAATCATATTGTATGATTTAATTTCCTTCTATAAATTTTGTGGAAGGAAATTAAAGAAAGCAAGGTAATAGGAGGTTGATAATGCCAGGTGGGATGAGAGAGCTGGTTCTAATTTCAAACAGGGTAGTTTCAATAGATCTCTTTGAGAATGTGACATTTGAGCAAAGACTTGTTAGAGGTAAGGGTCAGTACTATAGTCCTTCTGGAGGAGCCCATTCTAAGCAGAGGGAACAGCCAGTGCCAAAGCCTAAAGTGGGAATTTCCCTGGCACTGTTGAGAAACAACAGTGAGGCAGGTGTGCCTAGAGTGGAATCAGCTAAGGCAAGGTAGTAGGAGATGAAGTCAGGGAGGTGCCCAGCAGGAGAAGGAAGAACATGTGGAGACTTGGGTTTTATTAGAGCTTTGCCTTTCATCTTGAGTGAAATAAGAAGCCATCACTGGGTTTTGAGTGAGGTAGTCATCTTAACTGAAGCACACTCTAAAAGGATCCTTCTGGCTTTTCTATTTCAGAACATACTGTAGGGGAATAAAGAGGTCATGTAGGAGCCAGACAAATAATTTTAATCACATGTAAGTAAAGGTAGTGAAAGTAGGTGAGATTCTGGGTAAATTTTAAAGACCTAACAGAAGGCCAAAGCATTGGATGTGGGGTTAAAGAGAAAGAATGGGGTCAGGAATGTTTTTGTATAAGAAACTGGAAGGGAAGACATTTGGTGATGTAGGGTCAGGGACAGGGAAGTAGGGATGAGGAGACCAGCTTGAATTATGTTGAATTTGAGAAGTCTGTGAGGCGCTGAGGTGGCTATAGCATACACAATTTCGGATGTAGATGAGACTTCTCAGCTAGCGATACTAACTCATCTTCATAAGATGATAGATACAGATTCATCTGCATAAGAATGGCATTCAATTCCCTGAGAATGAGAATACTCTGAAATCACTAAGGGAGTGAGGACTGACAGAAAAGAGAAGAGACCCACCATACACTGATTCCTGGCACTTCCAACTCAAGGAACAAAGGTGTATAGGAGAAACCAGTGAAGAAGACAGAGAGGAGGACCAGGGAGAGATATGGAAAACAAATTAACTGTAATCTCTGTCTTGGTGATCTTCCTATGTGGTGCTGTTTGTTCCAGGCTCTGTGGAAGCAGGGAATGTTCCCTTTTCACTCTTGAAGGCCATGTGGGAGCATGAATCCTACTCTGATTTTTCAGTATCCACTCACTCTCATTTATCAGACAGTTACCAAGTCTTTTCCAAGTCTCTCTCTATACCTCCGTACCTTCTCTGCTCTCAATGAATACTATTCAGATCATGCCCCTACTTCTCTCCCAGAGGCCCCGGCTACCGGTTTTGTACAGTGCTATGCCTCAAACTGGTATTTCTTTGTACTCTGTTCCAAACGATGCCAGCAGGCATTAATAAGTGCTCTGTGAAACAACAGCTTCATGTCCTTGACACTTTGTTTTCTTACTTACCCTTCAAGGTCCATTTCAAAAGCTACCTCCCTTTGGGCTTTCTTCCCAGTCCTTGCTTCCCCCAAGCAAGAAGGAACCACTGCACTTGCATAGCTCTTTATGAGCACTTGATTTATGGGTGCTTTTAACTCTCATCTTGCGTTAGAGTTAGTTATTGGAAGGAATGTTTTACCTTTTCTCTTAGAGTCTAGGTTCTTTGACATCAGTGTCTAGATACCAGCCCCACAAAATGTAGCAATAATCCTTCCTCTCAATGTAAATAAAACAAAGTTATTTGAAAGCTAGACATGAAAGTATAATAGTCATCTAATCTTATTCTGTTATTTCCCTCCCCAGAACAAATCCAACTCCAAAAGAAGTTATAAATGCCACTTAGATCTATGTGAATGCTTTTTAAAAATAGTTATTAAAGACTAGTTCAAGCATTGCAAATCTTATGTAATACTTTTATTGATTGATTCTAATTGCCCTTAAAAATCTGCTGTGATATATAGTGAATATATGTTTTCCAATACACAAAACCAATGATTTAGAACAGATTTTCTTTCCTTAGAAATTACCCAGGGAAACATAAAAATGAAGCTTTATAGAGATACAAAGCAATAAGTATGAAAATATTGTAAATGAGGTATCTGAGGCATAACTTACCATTAGTTTTCTATTAGCAAGGGTATAAGATAGTTTCATTTGTTTTAGAGAGATGTATTATATAAGAGACTGAAATCCCAGACACAGAAGGGTATGTACATTGATTCCTCTGAAAATGATTTATGATTTAGGCTCTGGTGGGAAATCCTTTTTTTTTCTTTTTAAATTTTACATCTTACTTGAAAACATCCACGTAATTTGGTTCCAAATGTTCTTTTTCCTCTTACAAAATGTCTGCTACTAGGTGAAAATTTCTATAAGAATTTTACATTTTTTCTATTAATTTAGAGTTTAGAGTTTTAAAGAAATACATGGACCTTGAGTCCTTCTGTAATTATATTAAGGACATAGATCATTTATAGCCTAGAGACCTGCTTGATAATAATCTATATGATGGGGAGATAGATTTAGTTCAAGTTGATTTTGTTTATGGACCAAAAGCTGTTCTAAAGTAGTTCACTTAAAAAAATCTGATTTATGCATGTGATTTATATGAGAAAAGATTTCACTTTATAGATTTTAATGGCCTAATTTTTATTAAGAATGATCTTTCTTTGCTAATGGCATTATATTTAATATTACATCATTATTACCAAGAAAGTTCTGATATTTCGTGTATCTGATAGTAGAGAGAAGCTATTTGAAACTTGCAAACTTTCTTGAAAGTTTTAGGAAGTATGTAATTTCATGCCTATAAAAGTACATCAAACCTATGTTGGTTAATAAATCAAAAGACAGTATTGATTATCTAATGTACAATTTAATTTGCATGTAGTAAATTCAGACATAATGACATCTACAACTCTGATCTTGTTAAAATATTAACATTAGGATTATATCTACTTGATGGTGATGATAGTTTGAGGACTGATTTAGGAAAGATTCATAAGCAAACATTGGTTAAGAGTTTAGTTTGGATAGTTTAATTTTTAGTAAGAATGGGATATTATAGAAGACTATAGTATACAAAATTCCTCCAATCATTCAAATATGTAACTGTGGAACACATTAGGAAATTAGATTTAATTGCCCATTTGGGTTCTCTTAAAACAAAACAGAAACTGAAATAGAGCCTTGAGAATTCTATTTGAATAATCCATTTTGTTTACGGTGATCTCAATATCATATAAGACCATTCTAGACTAACGTTTCTGCAATGAAACTTAGCTTTTTCTGTCTTTGTCTGGATTTTCAGCATTGCAAAATACCAGTGTTTTTCTCTATTACACCTAGATAACACATATGCCACTCTTCATTAAAATCGTGTTGATTTTAGCTTGTGACTTCTTTGTTCTTCGTACTACTTAGTACTTTGTGAAAATTAGCGTGTGAAATGAGATACATGAATAATATTATTCATTACCTCCTTGCAAGTAGCTCATGAAGACATCCATTCAAGCCCATGTACAAAGTCATCGTTTTTACTGGCCCAGAAATGAATGGAGTCACAGAATTATCAATAAGTTTACTATAAATGTTTATCATTTACAATAGAAAAAATGCTATTGATATATGTGCATTAACATACTATGCATTTAAAACACTACACTATTATTGATACATGAGTTTTAAGCCTAAATGGAAATGTTTTTCTTCCTCAAATTAAATTAATCTTTTTTCCTTGTGATTCCCTATTTCCATACCTCCCTTTCCCCTACTTTTGTCTAAATATATTTAAAAAACTCTGCATTCTTGAATGTCCCCTCCTCTTAACACTCCAGCTCAACACTGCCAACTGAAATTCAGAATGAAAATTGCAAAATAAATTGTTACATTTGCTCTGTCTCTAGATTATGAATTAAATGTGAAGTTAATTTTTCACTTGTAGAAACTTGAATAACAACATGTTTGCTACACTCCAACTACTATCTGGGGCGGTAGGCTCATTTAAATAACAGAAAGAACCAACAAATCATTAACAGTTAGTAGATATATCCAAAGTTAAAAAAATGTATCTAATATAATATAGTTCATGATGAAATTTGGAATTTTTAAGACTTTGTTTTATTTAATGAGTAGGCAGAAACCAGCAAGAATGAGAAAGAAAGCAGTTATTGACCTCATTTCTGTACATGGCTACCAAAAATTGCTTACCATCCTGAGACTGATTCTACAGAGAATGGCTGAAAAAGTAAATTCGTATGCCATCAGGACTGGTTAAACTCTCAGCTTTCCTCAAATGTATTTATAGGTGTGTTAAGGGAGGCATTCATCATAGTGTTATGATTTAAAACTTTAAATTGTATATAATTATAGTTGGATGACAGCTTTAGAATTTCTCTTTGTTTGTTTCATCAGTCATGTTAACTGATATTTCAACTTGAATGCTAATTTCTTAGTGCTTCAAAGACAGCTTTATGGACGTCATAGGTTAAAGGGAGAAAATGCAACATTAGTTTGATTAATACTTTGAGCTAATGGGGAAAGAATGATTGATTTTAGTCTCCTTCTCTAGAACTACCAACCTGGTGCAATAATCTGCAGAATTACCAAGAAGAGAATTAGTGTACTACTTGTAGAGTCAGTTCCATCACAGAGGTCAAGAGCTCAGGCTTTGCAGTCTGACAGCTCATATTTTCATGTTAGCTTGACATTTTTCATGCCTCAGTTTCCAGATGGGTTGATTGGGGACTTAAAGGTGTTACCAAGAAAGCATCTAAAATAACACCTGGCATCAATCACAAAGTTCTATCACTACAAAACCATCAGAATGATTAAAATGAAAAATACAAATAACACTAACTGTTGGAATGAATGTGCAACACCTAGGACTCACACATTGCTAAGTATAAATAATAGAACCTTAATAATAAGTGAAAAAATTAAGAAATTAAATTTAAAAAGTTGTTAGCATTTGTAATTCATAAAGGTGAATTACTAATATCAGGTATGTCTAAGTTCACTTTAGAATAAATTATTTCATTGTTGTCAACTTTGGGGTTTATAAACTTATTCAGGGCCATATTTCTCACTATTGTTTGGAGCTGACCCACTTCTAAGTAGTACCACTTAGAATGGATTTTTTGTGTTTGGTAAAGACAATGAAAATTTGGAGTATAGAATATAGCTTTTTTTTTAATCAATGAAGAGAGGGGATATGAGAACAGATGGAATGGTATAGCGTAAAAAAGTGGGAGTTACATATGAGCTCTATTCAATATCACTTCCTTTCTCCTAAAAACTGTGTATTTTTCATATAAATATTTTCACAACAATAAAGGATTTAGAAGACAATTCTCATTATATCTTTTGCTCTAACTTGAACAATCCTCTCACCTTTGCCATGTTTCTCTTTGTTGCTTAAATATATATCCATTTATAGGTACACACACATGTACATATATGTGCATGTACATTTAGGGCTTGAATTATATTTTCTTATTTATTTATTTATTTGACAGACAGAGATCACAAGTAGGCAGAGAGGCAGGCAGAGAGAGAGGAGGAAGCAGGCTCCCCGCTGAGCAGAGAGCCTGATGCGGGGCTGGATCTCAGGACCCTGAGATCATGACCTGAGCCGAAGGTAGAGGCTTTAACCCACTGAGCCACCTAGGTGCACCTTGAATTATATTTTATGATCATATTTTTATCTAAAATTATATGCTAGGCTGTCATATTCAGTATTTAAAATTGT
>ML093095.1:25621-36920 GCA_003697995.1 Taxidea taxus jeffersonii | reverse complement strand
ACTAAAGCTTCACTAAACGGTCAGCTTGATCACCTCATAATAACTTACAATCACAAAATTTATTTCCTACTTAGAAATCATAGTGGTTATTCCTGCCCAGGTGGAACCTTGGCTGACTGACAACTTCCTTGCTCTTCTCTTGACCTTTCAATTCCTTCTTCTCACTCCCCTCTCACTGTTATGTAGGGCAACATTTACCTCTAGTTCCTGGCCCAAACTTGCAAATCTAAACCCATAAAAATGCTCAGAGTACAACATAACAATATCCCCACTCCTTTGAAGACACTTGTGTTGATATATAACAGTTATTTTTCTGTTAGGCCTACGTAGCATTTCTATCTGTAAATATTTTTGTAATATCATGCATTGGCTATATAAAGCTGAGATATAAACTACTATTGGGATCGCCTAGTAAACATAAGTGCCTCCAGACTTCCTGTGAAAATGGCAATCAGACTGAGTTTCTTCTCTGGCTGTGCCTCAGAGGGTGATTTCGAAGTTGCTCCTTGAATTCTATCTTTACATTATCCTGGGATTTCTTAGGCGTTTTATTTGATTTTTTTCTGAACCTTTTTTCTTGTCAACTCACATGGTGACACTACTTGTGAATAAATGTCATGCTATAGTTTTTCTTTCTTATAGAACTGTTGATATAAGTCTAATGAAATTCATTCCTTGTGTTGTTGACCTTTATTTTTAAAGTACATTTTCACATTGGAACAGCTAAGACATTAGCATTTGCAGAAACATCTGTTGTAGCATTTGTAATTAGATTTTGAATGATTTTTTTCATCATCTTGTGCACTGATACCATAGTAGTTGCCAACCTATATATTGGTAACATAAGGACTTACCTATTTCCATATCTGTGGTATCACTGCAAATCATGATGCTCTTTGAGCTGAGTAAAGACAGTCTAATGTTAGCAATATCCTTGAGTACATTTAAAGAATCTTTTAAAATGTCAGCTGAGAGCTTAAAGATGTAGAAAGCTGGAAAGGATATTATTCCCACCCTTACGACAAGAAAAATGTCTGGCCTAACTACAAACTAAAGATTTTTTGGAGCAAATCACTAATCCCCAAATGGTGAAAGACAGGGGAAAATAGGATCCTGGAGTTTGATTACTTGGGCTGATGCTGTTGAAGATTATAAAAACCAATAAGACAATGCAGCTAATTTTTTTTAAGATTTTATTTATTTATTTGACACACAGAGATCACAATTAGGCAGAGGCAGGCAGAGGGTGGGGAGCAGGCGGACTCCCTGCTGAGCAGAAAGCCCGATGTGGGGCTTGCTTGATCCCAGGACCCTGGGATCATAACCTGAGCCGAAGGCAGAGGCTTTAATCCACTGAGCCACCCAGGTGCCCCAATGCAGCTAAAATTTTAAAAAGAAATTGCTAAAGATCAAATATGGGCTGCTGTGATACTGTGAAGACTCTGGGGGCCACAGACATGGGGGTTTGTATTCTCTTTTGGCTTTTCCTCCATGAAATCCACCAAAGACTGGCAGGGGTGATTATGGAGAATGCTGAGAAAGGTTTCCTGTGGTTGTGGCTGAGCCAGGGAAACAGCAATCATTGTTTTTCTTTAGATCCACATTCTTTATCTTCCTTATGGAATAAAAGCTTTGATACCAAGCGCACATCAGCACAATCTATTGCATTGGATCATGGGCGGCAACCCTTAGGACTAGGGGGAGAAGAGAGAGAGGGTGAGAAAACATCCTACCTCTAAGAAAGGGGCTGGAGTGCATGCTAGCCTCAGGTTATATACAGCTGGAGGAAGAGCGGAAACAGTGGGGAAAACCACAGAGCCAGGTGCACCTTCACAGTGCTTGCCTAACAACAGGTTTAATCAGAACATCAGAGAATGCCTTCTTTCCAGACCACTCCCTCCAGGCTGATAAGCATAGATTAAAAAACAAAAACAGTGGTAAATATCTGAGACAAAGTCTCTCTGAGGGCACTGAAAGGGGACACCCAAAGCCAAGTGGGGAGCAACTTTGGGAAAAGCCTCTTATGAGCCCATACTCCAAACACAAAGAAATGGCAGAGGAATTTGGTGTCTAGTGCATTATGGGTAACTATGGCAACAAAAAACTTCAACCCCAGCCCATCTAACCAGATTCACAAAACCCTTAGCAGAAGAGAAGTTGTGCTTATCCTCAAGCATAAAATATACTATCTCAGCATCAACAGGCCTGCATATATATACAGCTTCAATAATAATTATTCAATAAATGGCAAGCAAGAAAAAAATAGTCTAAAGTGACCAAAAAAAAAAATCATGGCTCAGATATGATATGGATGGGGCAATTACCAGAGAGAGTATTTAATTATTTATATGCTAAAGGTCATAATGAAGAATTTCTTTGAAAATATCAATGAAGTTGATTAACCTCAGCAAAACTGACCAAGAAAAAAAGAAAGAAGACATACAATAATACCAGGAATAAAAGATAGAACATCATTACAAACCCACAGTTATTAAATAGATGGCAAGGGATTACTAAAAACATCTTTCTGCCCATATGTTCAACAACTAAGATGAAATAGACCAATTTCTTGAAAGACACAAACTACCAAAACTCACTCAAGAAGAAATAGAAAATGTGAATAGCTCTATCCATACAAAAGATTTAAACCGTGGTTAAAAATCTTTCTAGAAAATAGAATTCCAGGCTGAGGTGTTTTCAATGGAAAATTCTATCAAATATTTGAGGAAGGAATAATACCAAGTCTTCATAATCTCTTTCAGAAAATAGGAGATGAAGGGCGCCTGGGTGGCTCAGTGGTTAGCTTCTGCCTTCGGTTCAGGTCATGGTCTCAGGATCCTGGGATTGAGCACCACATCAGGCTCTCTGCTTGGTGGGGAGCCTGCTTCCCCCTCTCCCTGTGCCTGCCTCTCTGCCTACTTGTGATCTCTCCCTCTGTTAAATAAATAAATATATAAATAAAAACTTAAAAAAAAAAAGAAAAGACAAGATGAGGGAGCACTTCTATGCTCATTCTATGAGGTCAGCATTATGCTAATATCAAAACCTGAAGAAGATATGACACAAAAACAAAACTAGAAACCAATATCCCTCATGAACATATACATCAATATGCTCAACAAATATATATAAATTAAATATTGCAATATATATAAAAGAATAGTATATGACACTCTAGTGTGGTTTATCCAAGGAGTGAAAGACTTAATTCAAAATTTGAAAAATCGGTGCAATACACCTTATTACCAGATTGAGTAAAAAAACAAAAACAAAACAAACTCAAGACAATATCAGTAGATGCAAAAATATTCAACAAAATTCAATTTCCACTTATGATTAAAAAAAATCCTCAGCAAACTAGGAAGGCCATCTACAGAAAACTTAAAGCAAACTTCATACTCAGGGTTGACAGTCTGAAGGCTTTCTCTTAAGGTGTGAACAAGGCAGGAATATTGTCTGTCACTAATATTGTTAACAATGCACTGGAAGTCTTAGCTAATGCAGTAAGACAAGAATAAGAGACAAAAGACATGGATTAGATGGGTAGAAATAAAATGATCTATATTTGTTGACAACAGACATTATAAGAGTTGCAGAGTGCATAAATGAGTTTAACAAGTCTGTAGACTGCACAGTCAATATTCAAAAACCAGTCATTTTCAGCAAAGAACAATTGGAATTTGAAATTAAAAAATACCATTTATCATTGCTCAAAAAATGAACTAGGTATAAATTAGACAAAAAAATGTGCAGGTTACAAATGCTAAAAACTGCAAAACTCTGATAAAAGAAATCAAAGAATATTTAAGTACATGAAGATATACACCCTGTATATTGCTCAGAAGACTCAATTGTTAAGATATTAATTATCATCAATTTGGTCTATAAATTTAATGTAATACCAACCAAACCCCCAGAAAACCAATATTTTTTGGATATCATTATGCTGATTCTATAATTTATATGGAAAATCAAAAGAACTAGGACAGTCAACTAATTTTGAAAAAGAAGGTTAAATTTAGAAGACATCTTGCCTGATTTCAAGACTTACTGTAAAGCGACAGTAATAATCCAGTATGTTAGCGAAAAGAAAGATATACACATTAATGAAACTCGATAGCACAGAAATATACCCACAAAAAGATAGACTACTGTTTTAGTCGACTCATTTTGAAAAAGTCTCAAAGAAAAATCAATGGAAAAAGGATAGTCTTTTCAAATAATAGTACTGGAAGATTTGGAAAATCATATGCAAAACAAAACAAAACAATACAAAACAAAAAATAATCTCAACACACACTTCAAACTTTGTATAAAAATTAGTGAAAAACAGATCATAGTCCTAAATAAAAAATGCAAGGGTATAAAACTAGAAGAGTACAAAGGAGTAAGTCTGACTCAACTGGGATTTGACAAGTTTTTATCTATAACACCAGAAGCATGGTCCATAATAGGAAAATTGATGTGTACTTTATTAAAATTAAAATTTTATCCTACAAAAGACAATGCTAAGGAAATGAAAGGACAAACCACAAAATGAGAAAAAATATTTACAAATCCCATATCCAATAAAATAGTTCTTTCCAGAATAGAAAAAAGAATGTAAAATCTAATAAAAAATAACTTAAAAATGGGCAATGAATATGAACAGATGCTTAACCAAAGAAGGTATACAAATTATAAATGAACATATAGGAAGATAATTAAAACATGATTTGTTGGGGAAATGCAGATTAAAACTACAATATGGTATCATTTCAAAACTATTAAATGGCTAAAATAAGAAAAGCCTAACAATACCAAGCACTGACCAGAGCACAGAGCAGTAAGAACTCTAATTCATTGCTGACAGGAATGCAAAATGATACCTCCACTCTGAAAATGGTCTGTCAGTTTCTTATTAAATTGCAAACACCGTTAGCATAGGACCCAGTGTTCTCAGACATAGTATTTACCCAAGAGAACCAAATACTTAGGTTTACACAAAAATCTGTATGTGAATATTTGTAATGTCTAAAAATTGTAAATAATCCAGATAGTTTTCAACACATGAATGGCTAAACAAAGCTATAGTATATCCACTGAACCACTGACTCACGCTACAGCATAAGTAAATCTTGAATGCACTTTCTAAATGAAAGAATCCAGATACAAAACGTTACATAATAGCCTTTTATTTATATGACATTCTTATAAAAGCATAGGCATAGCAAAGACGTCAGTGGTTGCCGAGGTTGGGAATGAAAATAAGGATTGGCTACAAAAATTGCATAAGAGAATTAGTAGAGTTATTTAACTGTTCTATATGGTGTCATGGTGGTGGTTACATGATTCTATTCAATTGTAAATACCTTTAAAACTGTAAACTGTAAAAGCAAAGCATAACTTTTATTATATGTAAGTAAAAAAGTTAACCAAGATTTGAGTATCCCAGAATAGAATGAAGATTTGGACAAATACATCCTAAGCATATTATGAATGTGTGAGACATCCTCACTAAAGGCAGCGGGGAAAGAAAAGAACTGACATAAAATGTTTTGTTTCATCTAGGTACCGTTATAGCTAAAAGCATAAACTGCCCACAAAAATAGTAGTTTAATAAATTTATTTCTCATGAGGGTGTGGTTTCACTCACCTTAAACTAATTTACATGTAAACTAGGATTGAACAAATAAGTAAATATACCAAAAGCCAGATTTTTCACTGTTAGAGAAAGAAGTTAAAAATCAGAGGGAGTTTAGAATGAACTGTGTGGTCATATCAATATGAACTCACGTTTGTTCACATATATATATTTAGAAAAAATATATACAGAAATGAAACTAGGGTTGCTAGATTTAGCAACTGAAAATGCAGGACATCCAGTTAAATATGAATTTCAGATAAACAATTTTTTATTATAAGTATACCTCATGCAATATTTGGAACATATTTATGCTAATTTAAATTTAACTGGGAATCTTATATATTTTTTGCAACCCTAAATTATAGATATATGTACATACATATATGAAGATGCATACTTAAATGTCCTGCTTTGTTCTCTGAAAGGATATAGAGCATGAAATCTCAGTAGCAACAAGGACAACTAGCACCCAGATTTTGGTTTCTAAATATTAATTTTTAAAATACAGTACACAAGACTTCTTGAAGGAATGGCTGATTCTGGATTTGGGGCAGGGAAACAAAGATGAGCCTGGAGTGTGGTAGCATCAGAAAGTTAGAAAGTACACAAAACAAAACAGAAGAAAACAAAGACAAAGTCATATCAAGGTCACTGAAGCCATCTAGTGAAAGAGCTCTCAGTAGCCAAAACTGCACAATTTAAGCAGTCAAATAAATAATAATAGTATTGAATTATAAGCCAAAGAATAAAATAAATACTCTTGAGTGCATACTAGTATAAAGGAATGAATGAATGAATGGGAAGAAAAAATGAACTTTCTTTATAGAATTCCAATTAATAGATGTGGAAGTAATTAATATATTATTAGTATATTGATGATTATTTGTATAGCACAGTAGTAACTGCTGTAAATGAAACATTGATAAATGCTAAAATTAGTGGACAAAATATTAAGGATTAACAGTATACTTGCACAGCCTCCACTAAAATATTAACTGATTCCTATGGTATTTTTAGCACATGTTCACAAATTCTTTTATAGTTGTCATCACTCATACAGGCTACCATAACAGAATAACACAAACTGGGTGCCTTATAAACAACAACAAAAAATATTTCTCATAGTTCTGGAGGCTGGGAATTCCAAGGTCAAGGTGCTGGTAGATCCCATGTCTGGTAAGGTCCTGCTTCCTGGTTCACAGAGGGCCGTCTTCTTGCTGTGTCCTTGCATGAAAGAAGGAGCTCTCTGGGGTCTCTTTTGTAAAGGCTCCATCCTCAAGACCTATGCACATCTCAAAGGTCCCACCACTTAATATGATCACATTGGATGTTAGATTTCAGCATGAATTTTAGGGGACACATTCAGTCTATAGTAACAGTCTTCCCTCCAGGATGTGGAGCTCATTTCCCCTCTCTGTGGGGGGGTCAGTCTTAGTAATTTGCTTCTTACAAATAGAGCTTGGAAAGGAAACCAATAGTTTTTTATTTTGGGGAAATCTGGAGGATGCCACCTTAACCAATGATCAAAGTTAGTGTCACCAGTAATAAGTGAGGTACAACCTATGTGATCCTATGAGAGGGGAATGTCATCTCTTTGATAGTCTTCCAAAAAATTCATAACTTCAATATAATCATCAAATAACATAAGGCATACTAAATCGAGGGACATTCTACAAAATGCCTGGCCAGTACTCTTCAGAAGTGTCAAGTTCATGAAGACAGGAAAGCTCCAAGAAACTATTTCAGATTGGAGGAGACCAAGGAGATATAATGATGTGGTTTCCTGGATTGAACCCTAGAACAGAAAAGACATTACTGCCAAAATTGGAGACATCTAAATAAAATCTAGAGGGCAGGGACGCCTGGGTGGCTCAGTTGGTTAAGCGGCTGCCTTCGGCTCAGGTCATGATCCCAGCGTCGTGGGATCGAGTCCCGCATCGGGCTCCTTGATCGACAGGGAGCCTGCTTCTCCCTCTGCCTCTGCCTGCCTCTCTATCTGCCTGTGCTCGCTTGCTCGCTCTAACTAATAAATAAAATCTTAAAAAAAAAATATATATATATATATATATATATAAAATCTAGAGGGCAGGCCAAATCTAGTCCATCATCAGTCTTTATAACATTTTACTGGAACAGAGTTGTACTCATTTGTGTTATGCATTATCTACAGCTGCTTCTACTCTACAATGGCAGAGTCAAGTAATTCAAACAGTGGGCATATAATTCACAAAGCATAAAATATTTGCTATCTGGCCCTTTATAGAAAATGTTTGTAGACCCCCCTCCCAGTGTACAGAAATATCTGTGTACTATCTTCTGTCAGTTTTCCATAAGCCTAAAACAATTTTGATATAAAACATAATTTTTAAGTCATTTGATTAAAATCATCAGTACATTTTTAGCTACCATTGTTAGAGAGTCTCCTGTTTGTGTTTTACAAAACACTTTGCTAAATGTTTTTCATAAATTACCTATCCTAGTTAATCTTCTCAGCAGCCTTTATAGCTTATCCTATTATTAAACCTCCTTTTACACCTAAGGAGACTAAAGTCAGTTAGTCAAGTGACCTGCTGAAAGGCAGAGTTTACATGGTTAAAAATGCAGAATTAGAATATAAGCCAAAGTCTACCTGTGACCCAAGTCTCTATCATCCTATTCTGTCATCTATATGCATGGGTCAATGGCAGACATCCAATGTCATCTTCATATAAAGTTCAGAATTCACTTCCTCAAAGTATGGAACACCTACCATGTGCCAGCTACTCTACTTGTATGAGATAAACATGCCCAAAACAATTTTCTGAGATCCATGGAGTGTGGGTAATCCCATTACTCACAACACCCCCTGAACTTGCCCTTACTCAAAGCTCTGATTAGATTATGTTTATGTCTAATATGTTTATTAGACATATGTTTATTATCTTTATGTCCCTCCCCGACCTAGTTTCTTCTCTTACTGTTCCAGTTGCACTACCTCACATAATAAAATATACCAAGGAAAAAATTCACATCTCCTTTCCCTCATCCTTGTTACAAAGTTTTCAATTCCTTAGTGGCCTCTGTGTCCCTTGTTTGACACTGGTGGTGTCAACAGCATTTGTCTTTAATGATCTTTTATTATTATGCTAATAATAAGAAGACAAATCTGTCTTGAAACTTATTTATAACCCATTTTTCTTGAAAATTCTGGAAATGATGTGTTAACGTTTTCAGTCCATGAAAGCTTATCTAAAACACCAGGCACCAGGTACCTGAGGGTTTTTTTTCCTATTCAAATTCCTAATAAATGGAAATTTACTATACTTCTTGTTCTAATTATTAAATATTATACATAAGTAATAAACATGCCCTTTAAAAACTAACCCTGGAAAAACAAATCTATTTGGTATTTATTCACACTGAAGAGAATTTCTGGGTACTGCAGTTTTCATTAGTTAAAAGAGGCAAGGAAAACAATCTCTTTGGTCTCTGCAGATACTTTATGGTTGGGGAAAAGGGAACTTTTCCCTGGAGGTTTGTAATTCATTTTAGTAGGAGTCGACTTATGGTTGACAGTATATTTTCAATGTGAAGATAAATGACTGACAAAACATTAAGCCTCATTGAACACAGGTATTCTTACTATCTGAGCCCTGGTTTGACATAGGCAGAGAATGATTTTATTTGAGCCACACTTAGAATTCAAGACAGGTTCACCCTCAAACACCAGATCTCTGATGGCATTACTGTCTTTACATGATGCTTCGATTCTTTCTTAAGAGGATATAGTACCTGTCTGGGTTTGACAAGTAAAGCTAAAGTTTTAATAACTCCAAAGGTGTGCTATTGCCAGAAAGGAACTGATAAAACGTTTAAAAGAATTATTTGGAAGTTGCCTTATTACTTTTAAATCAGAGCACATTTAAATAAAAAGCAGACAATTTCATTACTGCCAAGAAGCACATTTTTCAACTCTACATTTCTATAGCAACATCTCTATCTATAGCAACACTTCACTGTTTAATTTGAGATATAGACTACACAAAGAACACATTTCATTTGCTTATTCTGTAGGCAATTCCTAATCCTGCTTAGAAGTGATATCAACATACAGACATTGTTGAGAAACTCAACATGACATTTTGTCGGGTGGGGAAGAAATAATATAAAAATATAAAAAACGACCTTATGGTTTATATTAAGAAATAACTCTAAATCTGGTATTTGAAGTTCTCTTCAAGGTAGTCCCCTCATAAATAATCTTCCCAAATCCTATGGGCTACCTTATTATCAGTTCTCCCTAATCCTCAAAATCTACTCTATCTACATCTGGATATCACAATGTCTTCATCTATATTTTTGTGAATTCCTAAATGATTGTCATAAAATCAGTGGCAGCCTGGCTTAAGTTCTAGATCATCTAATTTGTGCCATCTCTTATCTCTTTTGGATGGAAATACTGTCTCTCTCATAGTATGATTTTGAAGATTAAAAGGTAAGTGGCCAAAACTTGCTAAGTTCCTTTCCTTTCTTTCTCTAAACAGTCTATAGCTGCAAAATCCAATCATCAGAACACCATCTCTTCTGAGCCAATACCATCTCCAGTTGGCTCCCACAGTGTTGATTTCCATCTTCCCATCTTCTTCAGTCTTCTACATTGGCACACCTGACAGAGGCAATTTTTCTATGTATTCTTTCCATTCCCAAACTTGGTTTTACCATGCTTTCTTGCATTTATTTGGATTGAATACCTTACATGGCCTATATTGGATTATTTATCTGTTGTTTCTTTCTTGGCACTGCTATAACATCAGATTTTGTCGAAGTCTGAGGAATCGGACTACATTTTTGGTATGGCTCATGTGTCTCAGTGGCTGATGCTAGGATAGGCCAAGGATACAGACTGAACTGGACTGACAGGCATTGGTGAATGCAGTTTCCTGATTGTTCTAGCTGTTACTTTTTGGCCTTACCTTTTGCTCTCCTGACTCCATTTCTTCTCTGTTCTATTTTGTATATCTACAGTATGTCTACTACATCTATAATAGGTGTCTTCATTGCAATTACTAATTATATGTTGTCAGGAATCTCCTTTTTATTCCTCTTTTACTGGCACCTCATGGTGTCATGAAATCTCCTAAAAAAATAATACAATAAAATTAAGATATAGTTGAGCAAAATATCAAAATCTATTAAAGCTCTAGGAATTTACTGACAAGTATTTACATGTAGACTACTTAAATAGCAGATATTTGCACTGTAGAAATGAATTACATAGCTGGAATAAGAAAATGATGAAGTCCAAAGTTATGGGCTGTCACTTTGGATTTTAGTGCCTAGCACTGGGAGAGGAAAGCTTTAGTGTATAAAAAAAAGGTACTGACAGTGATTTGTGTTAAAATTTATAATTTCAATAAATTGAATTTAAAAACCAACTCTTTAAGCTTAACTTACAAATCTTATTTTAAAAACCAATTAATTTTTTGCTTAAATTAAAATGCTCATTTTAGTTCTTTTCTATTAATGTTCAGTTTGTGTATAGATTTACCAGACTAAATTCCCTAGGTTTTAGTACAGTTTAAATAGTTGATTAATGATTAGTTTTAGCTATTTTGTGCTAACATCTTAAATCTAATATATCTAATTATCTTAAGCACAATTATATGCAGAACAAGACAGAGCTATAACTCAAAT
>ML093095.1:0-25221 GCA_003697995.1 Taxidea taxus jeffersonii | reverse complement strand
TCCATGGTTTTCCCACCATAATAAACAACCTTGCTAATGGTAGGGAAAATGAAAAGTTGATACATTAAAAGCCATAAAGCAAGTCAATAATAAAGTTTCAAAATTAAAAATATATATGTACTTCAACATCTGCACTAAAATAATCAAAGTTATGTAGTCAAGATTTTATTTGTATGTATGTATTATATATGCAGACTATTGAAAATAAACTTCATAACATAATGAAGAAGACTGGACTGCACATACTTATTTACTGTAAGAAACTGATATAGAGTCTATATAACTCAATACTCACTATGTTTCTTGTAAAACTATGAAGAAGTGTTTGAGTGTCCTCAAACTCATTTTCTCTGACACAGTGTTCTCTTATTCAGCAGTGTCTTTTATGAAAATTATCAATGCAACACTATTAATCATTTAGCAGCTGGTACAAGAAAGAGCTTTTTGGAGACTTGGGTTGATGTACAATTCAGAGATAATCACTTGCTCACTGTGCTGCATGAGATATCTGACACCTCATTTGATGAACCAGAGACACATCCTCATTGTTTTGCTCTTATGATTTCTGAAATTGAAATGTTTAGTATATGTTTCTTTAATAGGCCTCATCATGTTTATAATTTAGTGCTATGAGAATGATGTGTGGCATTCTTTTGGTGAAAGAGGAAAGGAAAAATAAAGGAGAAATTACCTTTCTATTCTCTTAGGGTAGTTCATTTTTTATTAATTAATAATGCAAAATAGCCTTGAAATATTCAACAGAATTTTTCAAAAGGAACTCGGCATTTTATCAATTGCCCTGTAAACTAAAAAGTCTCAAAGTATGTAAGATATTGACTGTGAATTTATGAATATGAAATAGGCATAATTAAATTTTGTTTTAATATCATGAGATGCTATGTTTATTGTATGGTCAAAGCTTATAAACTAACCAGGACATTTATTAGAACAATGAGACTCTATCCATAATTTGGAAAAAAATTGTACTTTTTAAGAATCAGCTCAATCACTAATGCTCATACTTAGAGGGAAAATGAATTTATGTGAGAAACTTGGCAAACTGGGGATGGTATTCATTTAAAAAGCAGATGAACATTTGAGGTAATCTGTATCTCATATCATTGCCTGAAATAAATTTGTATTCTGCTTATCAAAGTAAAATTATTAACTCAATTCAGTTTTAAAATATTGAACTTTAAATATCAAAAAGTGACCTGGTCTATGTAAGCCACATAAACTGAGACATTGTCCTTTTTCCAATGGAGACCTTTTTTCCCCTGAGTTTTCTTATGTGGTGCTTTAATAAGCACGATAAATTTCTGCCATTTCCATAATTGTCCCAGAAAATGGCCCAAATCTGGAAAGATTGCTTCAGGTGTTCAGAGAGTCTAGAAGTTGCACCTGTTGGTGCCCATGAAAGCAGAGCTAGTCAGAGGGCTCAGGGATCAGTCAGTCCCAGAGATGTCACATTGGTTTGTGGTTTGTCATAGCCTAAAGCCACAGAGTCACTTAAGGGTGTAAATTCTTGGAAAGAAGTGATACCATGTGGAGGCTAACTAGCCTAGAGTTAGCCTGAGTGGGGTGAAATTCTGGGATCCACCATTTACCAGTTGTCAGACCTTGAGGAAGCTACTTAGTATCTCTGTGTCTTACTATCTTCATATCTGAATGGGGAAGGAAGTAGTACCTGTCTCACACAGTTACTATGAGGATTAAACAACACAGCCCATGGTTAGTACCTAACTGGCATTAGAGAAATACTGTGTAGCAGAAGCAGCCCTAGAAGCATAATATTGTAAGGCATACACTCATATTTTTAATGCTCATCATTCCCACATTTCCTTTGCTATGTCTCTCCTTGCTTTGAAAAATAGAAAATGTCTTGCTTTGTGTGATATAAGTTTGAGAATATATTGTGGGGCCATTTTTCCAAGTGGAAAATACTTCATAAAATTCTGTTTGGTCAACAAACTTTTATAACCAAATAAAATATACATTTCCTCACTCATGTTTCTTAATCTGCTAAACTTGAAAAACATTGTGAAAATGAGCTACTGTGTGGTAGAAAAATTATGAACACTTTAAATTTAATCTGCATCATTGAAAGAAATTTTAAATCACGTATTTATTGCATTTTTTCTTCTTTTGTAAGATGAAGTATAAGAAGTCAATATCAAGTCCTACTATAAACCAGGAGGATCTTTAAGAACTCCTATCAGATTAGTAATTATTAACTGATTAGTTTTTATTAGTAACTAATTGCTTCACCTATTAGTTATTTTGACCATTCCATACTGAATTTAGGTGTTGATTCATACAAAGTTTCTTCTGTCTTGTTTGTTCCTAGCCTTTGACCCAAATGGATCAACTTTATTTCCATTTCCAATCATGACGTTATTTTGGTGTGTGACTTTATCACTCATGAAGATTTTAAGTTCCTAATAATGCTTTGAGATGGAGGTGAAAGGTCACAAAGAAGTATAACATGGATGCTCCATCATAGCCACAGTGACTGTTGATATATACCATCCTGTAGAGTGCCCAATATGGATATTTTAGCACTTATTTTCTCTGATAAGCATTAATGTTTCTTTTAAAGTACTTTATCATAAACATAATAGACATGTAATTAAATAATAGACATGTAATTCAGAGGAAAACATTTATAGAAAATATGTATCCTTTGAGAACATTAGGTAAGTATGAAGTATTGTTAACATAAATCATGTCCATCTTTATTTTTAAGATCCCAAAAAAGAAAGCTTGATCACCTATCTCCCATGTGATGTTAAAACACTAGTCTTATGTACAGATGTACTTCCTCATTAAATTGTGTAGCTTTTTTTGTTATTGTGGACTTTGCCTACATCTGTAATGTATAGGATATGCTGGCCCAGGTGGGGAGCTGTCTCACTTGCTCACTGTTTTAACTCAGTGTTTGGCATATTACTCAGCATACAGTAAGTGCTCAACACCTGGATGAGTAAATGGTTGAGTCAATGCTGATTAACTGAACAGATAATTCTGAACATTTAAGAATTTTTGTAAAGCTTGACTTTTTATTGTAAAATAATATATGTGAATTTTAGAAGATTTAGGTAATAAAAATAAGCATATGGTAAAAAAAAATTCTATTACATAAGAATCCATTATTTATAAATAGCTTTGTTGGCATTTTTCATATAATCTTTTATGATTATATGTGATGTGTATATGTATATATATGTACAAAATGGTATACATAGAGGTATATATGTATAACAAAATATATAATAATATACTATATAGTTTATATACTATATAAAACATACTATCAATGTTTTATAATAGACTCTATACTGTTTAGTAAACATTTAAAATAAAGGTATTTTATTACACAAAATTCAAAGTGATAATCAAGGATTTGGTTAGGTGGATGGATGATCCAACACTGGGAGGGGTACAAAGGATTAGAAACAGAGAGAGGAGGACAGAAGACATTCAATAGAGCATTTAAAACCGAGATAGAGGGGAATAGGAGACAAAGCCTGTGTATCTATCTTAGTAGACCAGTTCTCTGTCCAGCCTGGTAGATGCCCTGCTGTATTTTGGTGCGAGTAGACAGGCTAACAAAAACCATGAGGATGATTTACAGACAAAACCTTCACGAGACTTGGGTGGTCAAGTAAGCTCTTTTGAAGATCATTCTTTCAATGCAGATATGTATGTGGCAGGTCAGCCAGTGAATCAAACTTAATTTTTAGTTGTTCTTTTAAAATTTGATATATGTAGGTTGTTGCAGGGAAAGAATTTGGGAACTTTGCATATGAAGCTTAGATGTTCCTGAGTCGAAAGGACAGAAATCTTAAACTCTCTTGAGATACAAGTTTGGAAACCTGTTGAATGGGAAGAGCCAGCCTGGACCAAATCTTGGCAACAGGGAAGAGCAAAGAAGCCTTGATACTCACATTACTTACTAGGTGTTAGAATATGCATTGGACCAGTGGGCTGGCCTCTCCATGTGCCAGTGGTCCTGAAGTAAGCATGCATCTGATAGCAAACTTAGTCTTCATCTAAACCTCTTATATCAAAGGGACATAAAACACGAGTAAATCTAAACTGTTATATCTTTGGAAGTTCAAAACAGTCTGTGGCTGAGCATGGTCATTCAAAGGAGGGAAGCCAGTTAGGGGACCATCCTCCCTTGAAACTTGAAGAACGCCAGTGTCCAAGACAGGCAGCTGCTGAACTGAAACTGGGGCAGGAGTTTTTACCTTGGCCTTATCCTTCTGAAGAGGACTAGAGGAGTGTGTGAGCCCTTACGGTAAACTGAGGGTTGTTTGCATGTCCTAGAGGTTACATGGGTATCCGGTTGTCTTTAGAGCTCAGATGGGAAGCAAACTAAACTTAAGGTATTTGATTGTAATATCTGCAGTATTCAAGAGATTAATGCTACCCAGTAAGGTGAGAACAAGTAGGTCTAACTTCTTGGAAATGAAAAAGCACTCTGGAGACTCTGAAGATTATCATGGGACTGGGGTAACCATGTAGAAATAGCATTTATTTATTTACTTAGTGTTCCATCTAGTAAATAATTTATTAAAACAGTCTATTTTTCATCAAAATGCAATTAACATTTAAGGAATTATTTTAAGAGAATTCAGTAGTATTCTAGGACGCATAGCGTGATTTACAAAATAGCTATGATTCAAAGGCTCTAATATTTTTCTTCTAAATTTTTATTTAAACTCTAATTATTTAACATATAGTGTAATAATAGTTTTAGGATTAGAATGTAGTGATTTGTTACTAAGGTAAAACAACCAGTGCTCATCATAACATGTGCCCTCCTTGATACCATCACCCGTTTAGCTTCTCCCACCCACTTCCCTCCCTCAATCCTCAGTTTGTTTTCTATTGTTAAGAGTTTCTTATGACTTGTTTCCCTCTCTCCCTCTCTTTTTCCCCCTTCCTCTATGTTCATCTGCTTTGTTTCTTAAATTCCATATATGAATGGAATCATATGGTATCTGTCTTTCTCTGAGTGACTTATTTCGCTTAGCATAATACACGTCAGCTCCATTCATGTTGTTGCAAATGGCAAAATTTCATTCTTCTTGATGGATGACTAATATTCTATTAGACACACACACACACACGCACACACACACACACACACACACACACACACCACTTTATCCATTTATCAGTCAATGGACATTTGGGCTCTTTCCATAGTTTAGCCATTGTTGATAATGATAGCATTTAAATGTTACAGAGTGATGGAGTAGTAGCTGAATCCTCTCCTGATAAGAAGTGAGAGCCCTTATGTATGCAGGAGGGAAGAACTCTTTCTATTTCACCCAACCCACCTGTTATGGACTTAAATAGTATGCCATCATAGCAGGTCATCAGCAGGGAGTGTATATTTGTTTCCTATTGCTGCTTTAACAAACTTCCACAAAGGAATCAGCTTAAAACAATACAAGAGCAAGAGACTCTTAATGTCATAAAACAAACTGAGGGGGGTGGGGGGGAGAGGGGTTGGGAGAGGGTGGTGGGGTTACATTATATGTTTAAATATAAAAGGTTATATTAAAAAAAAACAATACAAGAGCAATATCTTGCAGTTCTGAAGGAGAGAGTTCTAAAATGGGTTGTCAGGGTAATATTCTCTCTAGAGGCTTTAGAGAAGAATTCCATTTCCTTGCCTTTTCAAACTTCTAGAGGACACCACATTCCTTGGTTCGTGGCTCTACATCACTCTGACTTCTGCTTCTACCATCACATCTCTTTCTCTGACTCTCCTGTCCTTGCCTTTCTCTTTCACTTATAAACATCCTTGTAATAATGTTGAATCCACATATAATCCAGGACAGCCCCTGCATTTCAAGATCTGTAATTTAATCACATCTGCAAAGTCTTTTTTGCCTTGGAAGGGTAACATATTCATAGGTTCCTGGCATTAGGACATCTTTTTGGGGTCCATTATTGTGCCTACCACAGGGAACACTGCCAAGAGTGGGCACTGACACCTGCATCTTTGGCAAGGACTAGTCCTCTACTCATAATTATAGCTCCTTTCTATAAACACCAGTTTTTATAGGATTTGAAGAGACTATATTCATGACTTAATATTTTTGCATTAGATAAATTGCTATTTACAATAATGACCTTATTGGTTATGTAGAGATCTCCAAAGACTATTCATACATCCCTTCAAAAATTTTTGTTTGAAGCCATGTCTTAGTCAAATGGGAGATGAATCCAAGTTAAAAATATAACAATAAATAATTAAATTAAACCTGAACCCAGGTTGTGAATATCAAAAAGTCATTCAGGTAGATCTGAATTATTATTTTAAATACTACTTTTAAAACTGAATACAAGGAAAAAAAAAAACCCGAAAAAAAATTAAAATTTTTTAAAAAAAAAAAAAAAGATATCCAGAGTATGGGCACTTGGCTCGGGCAGTGATAGGCTCAAATCCAAGCTCTATAATATGATAGTTGAAAATTGTATTCCAACATGGTTAAATCATAGTTTTATGATTGATGATCATTATTAGAGAAGTAAAGAAAAATAAAAGAATGTTTTTTAAAAAATTATGGTAACCATTAAGATAACTAAACTAAGATTGTTAACTCTATAAAAGGTTGTTAAGGATAATTAAAAAATGAAAAGCTATTACAAATATAGAAATTCATAGCAACAAGAAATTTTTTTAAAGACTTTATTTATCTATTTGACAGACAGAGATCACAAGTAGGCAGAGAGGCAGGCAGAGAGAGAAGGGGAAGCAGGCTCTCTGCTGAGCAGAGAACCCGATGCGGGGCTTGATCCCAGGACCCTGAGATCATGACCTGAGCTGAAGGCAGAGGCTTTAACCCACTGAGCCACCCAGGTGCCCCAGCAAAAAGAAAATTAAAAACTACTTCTTCCAAAAGAGAAAACATAAAACAAAGTAAGGAAAAGCATGCAAATTTTATCAATAAATATAATCAGATTAAGCATTTTGTTGAAGATGAAGATGAAGACTGGCTGTTTGAAGACAAAGTTATCTAAGACTTACATATAAAACTATATAGAATAAGAATTATTGAAAATAGACAACATTTCTCAAATGAGAAAAGTAAGTTTCAGTGTCAATATTAATTTCAGCAAGTTGAGAATTAAAGGTAAAATTAATTAAGTGAGTTAAAAGCTGTAATTCATATTTAAATAAAAATATTCATAGGTTCTTTTTGGTGATATTTAATGAAATATCAAAATATATTTTTTAAAGACCAATGTTTGGGGAAAAATAGAAGCACAAATGATTTAAGGTAACTGTTTTTGCTATTGATAGGTTAAGTAGAAAAATATGGAAAATTAGAATAATATGATTAACAAAATGAAGCATTGGTTTATATATAAACTTTTTAACTCAAAAGAGATAGCAAAACCAATTTTCCAATTTCCATGAAATCCTTAGCACAGAAAATTACACATCAAGTTATAAAGTAAATTTAGAATATTTCAAATGGCAGAAATTATTCATGGTAGACTTTTTTTTCTGACCAAAGGTCTATAAAATTGGAAATTTGCAATTAAAATTTTAAAGTAAGCAAAACATCCAAGCATTTGTTAACTGCTACAACAACACTTCTCCTTGGTAACAAGAGGGTTAGAGAACATTACTATAAAGTGTTGGGGATGCCTAAAGTGGTGACAGTATTAAATTTATAATCATATGCTTCTATTATTAAATATTGGTTTAAAATGAAAATTTATTTGTAACAAAAGAAAAATTACATCTTAATAAGCATATTTGGACATTGTTTCCTCAAATAGGTTACTAGACATGGAATTATTAGGTTAAATGGTATGTGTTTTTATATGCATTTGATTTGTATTACAAGCTTATTTTCCAGGGCTGTTGAAAAAGTAAAAATAGCAATTATTGCCTCTATTAAAACATGATAAAAATTAATTGCTTCTGATTATATTTATTGATAAAATTTGCATGCTTTTCCTTACTTTGTTTTATGTTTTCTCTTTTGGAAGAAGTAGTTTTTAATTTTCTTTTTGCTGGGGTACCTGGGTGGCTCAGTGGGTTAAAGCCTCTGCCTTCAGCTCAGGTCATGATTCCAGGGTCCTGGGATCAAGCCCCGCATCGGGTTCTCTGCAATTAATTTTTAAATTGTATTGCAAATAAAAATTAATTGCAAAGTCATCAATTAAATATGTATAACATGTGTACTCTATTTTTGTCTCTCAACTAATATCAACTCTATTATTGAGCCAGTAGTATGCAAAAGAGTAAGCAATATGTTTAATTTCATTGGTCAGATAATTTTAAAGTCAGAGTCAGTCTTTATTGTCAAGTGTATCTTAAGCTAGGTCACAAAGCTTTGTGGGTTCCAGCTGCTCATGTCCTTTCCTGACTAGTTTGTGGTGCTGGTATAACCATCGGACCTACTGAAGGCATTTAATATCCAGCTTCATCTAGGTGGTCATGAAAATCTGCATGCCTTGAGCTCAGCAGCAGTCTTCATAAACACATTTAAAACTAGAACCTGGGTTCTTGTGTTTTGGCTTATTAAAATGATGTTTAAAAACATGGATTTTAATGTAAATGTTGTGTGGCTATATTCTTGAGGAACTGTTTGAGTGATGGTATTATACTAGGATCACATACAGTTTGTGAAATTGTTTAAGTTACCGGGTAAGGATACTCTCTTATGAAACTATAAAGAGATTGTCTGCTCTGGGATCAGCATACATGAAAATACATGCCTGCATGTTGAATCGGGGTGGGTGGGGGGAACAAGCATGATTTTAAGTGTTAAGCTTTACATCCAAAAATTATTAAAAAGCCTTTCTCCAGTGTTTGCTATATTCACTTATTAATGTTTATGGTAAATAAAACATAAAGGAAAAAAAAGTTTTATGATACACTTGGTTTATGGTACACTTGGTGACCCAGGTGGGCACATGCCCTGCTGCTTGCTATGGAGGATTCTAGACTTAGGATTCTAGTGTGACCCTCAAAGTCCTACTGATATAGGTTTTATTCTCTGCCAAGCTCTCAACCTTCCAAACTGGCCCAGGGCCCATTCCCATTAGAAAACACATATATCTTGCACTTTTTTTTTTTTTTTTTTTAAAATATGGAACGCTTCACGAATTTGCGTGTCATCCTTGCGCAGGGGCCATGCTAATCTTCTCTGTATCGTTCCAATTTTAGTATATGTGCTGCCGAAGCGAGCACTCTTGCACTTTTTTTTAAAAGATTTTATTTATTTGACAGACAGAGATCACAAGTAGGCACAGAGGCAGGCAAAGAGAGAGAGGAGGAAGCAGGCTCCCCACTGAGCAGAGAGCCCAATGTGGGGCTCCATCCCAGGACCCTGGGATCATGACCTGAGCTGAAGGCAGTGGCTTTAACCCACTGAGCCAAGCAGACACCCCTATATCTTGCACTTTTGTGGAGCTCTTTAAACGTTTTCTCTCTCTACCTTAATTGAACCTCTATATAGGTATGTTGTATTTTATTTTATTTTTTTATTTTTTTAAGTATGTTGTATTTTTTATATATTTTTAATATATTTTTTATTTTTTAAAATATATATTTATTTATTTTAGAGAGAGAAAGAGAGAGTGAACGGGAGAGACATAGAGGGATAGGGAGAGAGAAACCACAAGCAAATTCCCTGCTGAGTGTGGAGCTTGACATAAGGCTTGATTCCAGGACCCTGACATCATGACCTAAGCCAAAACCAAGAGTCAGCCACTCAACCAACTGAGCCACCCATGTGCCTGTATGTTGGATTTAGATGTGTGGTGTGTGTGTGTGTGTGTGTGTTATACACATATTGGTACTTGCTTATCTGGGTTTATATTTCTTTTGCACAAGTTTAGTAACATCAGTCTCCATGAGAGCTTCAGATGAGAAGTACTCACTAAGCTCATGTTCCAAACTACAAGGGAAATTCTGGGAATGGGGACAATCAGGGTAGAGGCAGAAATCATCTTCTCTATACTATTAACCCCTCTGACTCCAAGATTTGTCTCTTTTTCTTGCATCTCTATTTTTGGGCTCATTTCTTGTAGCTTGTGAAGACAAAAACCAGCTCTTTGATTTTCTTCATTGTTTTAATCTTACATCTTGCAGGATAGTGTAGAGTTTTGTCATTTTTAATTCAGGAATTATCCTCCACAAATAAAGCGGGGTAGGGATGTTGCAGGGGAAGGTACGATGACCCAGAACTGCTAGTTGACATCTTGAGATACTATAATGAAATAACCTCATATCTCACTCCATTTGAGCTCTGACAACTGACAGTGTAGTACTGACAAAATAATTAATGTGCATTAAAATGTAATGGAACATGCATTGATGTATCTCTGAATTAACTATATGCTAATGGAAGCATTAAAGACTAATGTTGGAAGGGTATCTTTATTTAATAAATGGGATGGTGAAAAGTTATTTTTCAGATAAACTGGAGAATTAAATTGGAAAAAGTATGAAGGAAAATAACTTCAAATATAGATTTTTTCAAATAAACAATATTTTAAGCTATGAAAATGAAGTATCTCTGTTTTCTGAGGCTTAGATCATTGAAGCTCTGAAAATGTGCAACACAAAGACCACTTTTGAAATTATTCTTGGAGAAAGAACTCTGGCAAAAAGAGAAATGAATCTAAGAGGAAGTAATGCCATGGAATTATAGCCTACCTACTGTTATTATTGCCTTAATAAGTAATAATCATAACCAGACAAAAACTCCATTAACTGTCCAGAATTAAAATTCCAGGTGATTCTAATATGACTTGGGGTATATGGGATGCTGGAAATCAGTGGGGCTGAGAATAGTTTACAAAAAATATATAGATATATATAAATTTAAGAAATTGATAGTTAAAATAAATATAAATTTGGACTTTAATTAGAAATAATCATACATAAACAAAATAATATGTCTGCTGTTTTACATAGGCTTCAGGATGCCATTGATGATACGATACACCATTATTTTATTTATCACTAAGAAGAAAAAATGCTGCCAGCTCTGAAAAAGAGGCTGCCAATCAAGACACAATGTTTTCTTATCAGTTAGAATTTGTATTTGTATTGCAAAAGATCTTTTAGACATTATTATTCTTATAAGACATATAAAGAGGAAAGACCAAAATAAAACCAGTTACCATTTTCATAAAATTTCTTCACACTGAGGCCAACTTTTCTAAATGAATTCTTAACATCATTTGTGTTCTTCTACACAGAATAAACCTCTGTGCTGTAAAGAGTGGCAATGCAATATTTTATAAAGATTTACAGGAGTAAAACTAGTGTGCATTGCAGGTAGAGCAGAGATACTTGAGAATGTGGCTAAGTATGTCTGATCCGCCTCTTCTTTGTTCCTAGAGGTTAAAAGTTTTCTATTCTCCACCACTTATCTCTGGGATTTTCTTTGGAACACCTGATGCCCATTCTATGGATAATGATGCCGGTACTTCGATATTCCTGCATGCTCAGGGAATGACAACTATGGCATAACTTTACTACCTGGCCAACCCAGTGATCACAAAACACTACAGACTGCAAAACCCACCTTGATTTTCAAGATATTACATTATAAAGTATATGCATTTTGGAAGTCACAAAATATAACTCTCAACCAGCTAAGAAAATTCCACTGTCCTAATATAAAAAAGGAAAGAAGAAAAAAGAAAAAAAGAAAGAAACTATGGTAATATCTAACACCAAGCATGACAGAAGAAAATCTCATTATGAGTAGTTTCAATAAATGTGAGTTCAACTCAAAAATCTAAAGATAGAGACACACAGACTGGATTTCAAATAAGGGTTAGCAGTATATTGCTGTATCAGTTTAGATTCCATTGATGAAAAAGAATTCTAAGTATTTAGAGGGGATTTAAAACAGGAAATTGGTTATATGGATGTGGGATGAGCAAAATGCAGGAGATGATTAGCAAGAGCAACATAGAGGGAGTGAAGCTGGAAGATCAGATGTTTGCTGACGCTTTCTCTCTGAAGCCCAAGAGTCTACACCTGCTGATGAGCTGCTGGACAGCTGTCACATCCAGTTCAAAATCCTCCACAGTCACCTTCTTGGCCAAGGCTGTAGCTATTACCAATATGCGGTAGCTATTACCAATGCTGTCATCTGTTGCTGTGCCGTGGTCACTATTGCTCTGTTGCTGCTTCTCTTGTTGACGCCGCCGAAAACTCTGACGGAAAGGGGATGCAGGATGAGAGTTACTTTCCTCTTCCACTTCACAAATTCCTCTCAGGAATCCCTTTAGCTGAACTTGACAGGAAGCCGGTTGGTAAGAATTCCAAAGAAATATCGTTTGCAGACTCCCAGCTCCCTTCAACACACAGGCGAATACAGAAGGGGCCTCAGACAAACATGCACATAAGTGACACTCTTGTCTACAGGACATGCAATTAAAACCAAAGGATATGGGGCTGTTTGTTTGTTTATTTTTAAAGATTTTATTTATTTGACAGAGAGAGATCACAAGTAGGCAGAGAGGCAGGCAGAGAGGGAGGGGGGAAGCAGGCTCCCTGTTGAGCAGAGAGCCCGATGATGCATGATGCGGGGCTCGATCCCAGGAATCTGGGATCATGACGGGAGCCGAAGGCAGAAGCTTTAACCCACTGAGCCACCCAGGCACCCTGGGGCTGTTTATTTATTCATTCATTCAATACATTTTTATGGAATGCCTTCCAAGTGTCCATTCCTCTTCCAGGTGTGGTGATACAGCAGGGAGCAACCCAGACCCAATACCTGCTCAGTGTATTTTTGACATTTGAAGACAGACAACAAACAAAATGAATAGTTACATTCTATAGTATCTTGGAATATGACAGCCATTATGGGAAAAGTAAAGCAGGAAGGAGGGGTAAAGAGACCAGGGGATTGTAATCTGTTAAAACAGGCTTTATTGAAAATGTCACGCTTTAACCAGAATATGAAGGGAAAGAAGAGAGAATTCTGAATGAAATGTGAAATCTTTATTTTAATAATAAATCAAGTAAGGATTAAGGTAAAAGTTTAGTAGGAATAAATAAATGTTATTTATTGGTAAAAAGGAATGTTATTTGGTAAATAATGATAAATACATGTTATTTATTAGTAAAAGAAATCTTGGCTATAGTAATCATGTACCTAATTTGTAGAATATCATTGCAGCCCCAAAGCATAAACCAACAATGGTCAGAATAAGGAGAAACAAGTATATCAAAAATTGTGGTTTAAATTGAGAAATCTAGCAGACAAAAATTCTCAGTATAGTAAATTTGGGTAACACAATAAGAAAATATTAGCTCTATGTAAAAAATGTATGCCCAACAGGAAACACTGATTCATTTAATTCATTTGTGGGAGTCTCAATGTACAAGGCTGCAAAAGAAGCCCCAGTACATTCTAAAGAGTCAGCTGACACCAAGACCATGTTCTTTGATGGAAATGCAATAAAGTTAGAATCCATAAAGGACAGCTTAAAAAAAGTTCCCTATATTTGGAGCCTAAAGTAAGTATTGTTTTTATTAAGTAAGATCTCATGGGAAATTACAAACTACTGAATGCAATAAACATACTACATATCAATATTTGTGAGATTTAACCAAAATAGAACTTAGAAATTTATATCTTTGAATACATTTAAGCATTTAACCACAAAAAATATTGAAAAAAGATAGTAGCTAAACTCAGAAATAAAGAAAAAAGTGACAATAAACTGGAACTTTATCATTAATAGTGACAACAAATAAAAGAACAAACACCTCTGAAATAGGGAATAGAAACCAAAAAGGTGATCAACAAAATAAAAAATTAAAAAGAAAAGCTAATGAGGGAAATCATTGGTAAGTCTAACTTACAAAAGAAGAAACAAATGCAATTCAGAATGAAAGAAATGGAAATAAAAATAATTATGAGAGCTACTAATATAATAAAGGACATCATGGACAAACAAATAAGTTAGCAAACCTATGCATGAAGCTATTGCCGTGTATTTACCTTGTCCTCTGGGAGTTTCAGCGGCGACTAGACACAGAACAGGTGCTGCACCTTCAGGGTAGGGCAGGATGAGAGCTCATCAAACCGCTTCTCCTCTCCTTGTTTAACTCATTCGCAGGTCCAGACTACATGCAGAATTGAGTCATGCAAAAGTAGAAGACTGGAGAGAAAGGGTTCCTTTCTGGGAACTGCTAGAGTTATCTTAGGTTTCTCTCCATTCCCAAACAAATGATGGGTTCTTTAAGGCCACCTGGGGAAGTTGGTTGGTGTCTCTTGGAATTTGGGGGACAGAAGGCTAGGACTTCTCTTTGTTCTGGAAAAAATATTTTAAAGATGAAAGACTGGTGAGGACAGACCTTTGGTGGCAGAGCCAACATCACATACTGTTCTTTGCAGAGTTTGAGGGGCACTAGGGTGAATCTGTGCTTCCTCTAGTCTCCCTCATCCCAAGAGGAAACCTGAAGGGATGAGAGAGACCCAGGGATGGAGTTTGTATGTGGTGCACACCAGAAGCTGAGAGCTGAGGGAAGGGGTCATACCTTGCTGGCCAGAGACAGAATGTCTCATAGGAGAGAACTGTAGGTGGGGGCACCTCAGAAACAGAACCTTAGAAATGGGTCCTGCATGAACCCCCTAAGTGCCAATATACTTGTAAATAAGGCAAGGCCCTATATTTATTCAGAACAGATATTGTGGGACTGTGATATCAAAGACTTGTAAAGGAGTTTGGAGAGGACAACATTTAAGAGATTAAAACATTAATGTTAGCTGAATATTTAACTGAATAACTGACATGAAATTCTTTCAAATGTTGGGACTGGTTTTGTTATCATATCATTGTGGTATGATATCTGGGAAGACATAAACAATAGTTTTCAGTGTAGCATTGTTTGTAATAGTAATAAGAGAAAAGGCAGAAACAACCCCAAGAGGACATCAGTAGGTGAGCAGAGAAATAAATCTTGGAAGATGCACACAAAGAAATGTTATACAGAATGTAGAATAAACTAGGACCAGAAAATAGAAACTCAAAGACCAAAGCTTGAGTGCTGGGTGAAAGTCATGTTTATTGCTAGGCAGAGCTCAGTCCAATACCACATCTAAAGTTTGATGATGGGCTTTGAGGGAGGGAAAATGGGGTATGTCTCCTAAAGCTGAAAAATCTCAAATGATCTCAGTCCCATATTAGGAAAGCAGTCTCAGAGTGCAGCTGATCAGCTGGTAATATCTACAATGGCTGGGGAAGGTGTCAATGGCAAATCTCACTTTGATGTTTGCTTCTAAATTTGGGCATCTGGCTACCTTTGCTATGTAGATGAGTTTCTTGATTTGGAGCTGTGTTACCCAATTATCTTTTAGTAAAGTCAAGACTGTCCCGTTGTCAGCAGGCTAGGCAGGCAGGTCAGGCTAAACATGAGTTTGGACAGATCTCAGAGGCATAATATTGAGTGCAAAAAGCATATTGCAGAACCATGGAGAAGTGGGAATCATTTATGTAAATTATGTAAATTAAAGAACACATGCAAAAATGTGGCATATTGTGTTATTTTGAGCATATTTGAGAAGGTTTTTCTTGGGATCATTATTAGCCACTTGTAGATTTTGTTTGCTTAATTCCTCTTGACACGGAAATCAGGAGAGGAAAAGCTAAAGCACATTTGGCTTTACTTTCCTTACTGTTCCATCACCATGAAAATAAGTGAGTGGCTGCTTCTGTCTTCCAGCAGCTCAGCGCTAGCACCAGGCACAAGCACTTTGGTTGATTTGTGGAGTTAGAGATCGGAATTTTAGTCTCGTACACTGCTGTGCTTACATGCCCTAGCCATAGCATATGACAGTGTAGGAATGATGGTTCCTGTCCTCCTTTGAGCTTCCCCCATTCTCTCTTTCAGTGCTGAAAATGGAGACAAGAAGCTCTATGTGAAAGCCAGCCAGACTTCTCTGGAGGAGACATTGCCTTTCAGGGATTTCTGGGGAAAGCTTTAGGCATCAATATTTCCTTTTCATCTGGTGGCAAAAATTCAAGGAAAAGGGGAATCACTCAAATATTTATAGGAGCTACCAGCTCATGCCAAGCCTAGGCTCTCAACAGACTTAAAGAAAGGCACGGACCTTGTCATCAAAGGCACGTTCCTTCAAAGGATAAACAACACATGTTCTCATATATCTTTCATGCAAACACAGATCTTCATATTTCTACTCCATGTGTTAGTATAGATGGGTTAATGGTCTATTTTCTATACCGGGAAACAAAGAATGCTGAAATTATTCTTCCATGTGAAAATGTTTCCACTGCGGGAAAAATGACCCCAGACTTGACCAAGCTTCACAGTAAATCCCCATCTCCGACTTCACTTATCAGTCTTTGTCAACTAGGAAGCCATGGGAACAAGGTCCTCAGACCCCGCCGCAGCTCCTTGAGCCTCCCTGGGTGGTCACATCCCAAGACAATTCTTTCCTTGCCCTAATCCCCAAACTGCAGATCGCTGGTTTAGCAACCCAACTGCAGAAAATGTGACCCTTTGCTCTTTTGAAAGAATCCACTTTCCGCCATCTAATGATGGAGGCTGTGTTTCCCTATGTTATTTATTTTGTTTTTAGATTTAATCAGGATTGTCAGAGATTTTTATTTTCACAGCCAGCACTCCAGTGTTCTGCAGCAAGCCCTTCAACGGACTGTTCCAGATTATGTGACCTGTTTTCTTTTTTATTTTCATCTCTCTATCTTTTAATAACTCAACCTATTGCTTCCTTTCAACTGTATTAGCAGTGCTATGTAGTGCAGGATTCAGCATACTTCTAAACTGTTTGCCAGGAGGCTCTGCAAAAAACTGGCTATTTTAAGATTTGCTTTTCAACCAGCATTTTACCAAAATGCAGTAATTATTCTTTCATTCTCATTGCATTCTTTATGTTATCTGTTAAGTGAAGCAGTAACTGTACAGAATATTTAGAAGTGATGTAATTTTTTATTGCCAGTAGTGAAACACTGGCTGAAAGCTACAAATTCCCCCAAATATGTTGATTTCTTTAGTATATGTGCCAGTCCACAGACACATTCAATAAATACCAGATCTCTGGTCGATTCTGATTACATTTGTATGCAACCGAGTTTGCTCAAAAACTTTTCAGGCAATTTAATCAGCCAATCAATTAAGTCAGGTTAGGCAAAATTACCAAACTGATATGATTGCCTATTTCGTGGATGCCATCCCCACCATTGTAATCGCTTCACACAAGATCTGACTCTTGGCCAGAAGTCCTCAGAACTATTCAGCTTTCCTCCAAGTTGATTCTGAACAGTGGAAAAACCAATCATGATACTTAACTCTTAATCCTGTTTTCAGGTCATTTTATCACCTCCTACTTTACCCACATTCTTCCTTTCTTAGTGCCATTGTTTCTGTATCTGTTTTATGGAGTTTAACATTTCCATCTTCTGATGGAAGCTTGCACAGACGGCTCCTGCAGAGGACTTAAGAAATTTAACCTTCACTTGACCCTTCCATGAATTAAAACCTTTGTTCTTAGGATCAGATTTGCATACTTCTAACCCCCAGCTTCATCTTGATTTCTGCATTTAGCAATCTTTCCTCCTCCTTTTTATTCAATATTTTGAATTAATTAATTCAGGTACAATATTTATTGACACCTTCCTGTGTCATGTCAGACAAATGATAAAAGATGAAAAAGGCAATTCGTATCCTTAAGGGGGTTATACTCAAGTGAGAGAATTGAACACACACACACACACACACACACACACAGATAATTTCAACACAGAGCAGTAAGAACTCCCTGAGCAGAATTCTAGAGGGCCCGCAGAGGGGGTGTGGCTTGGCAGTTAATAACGCTTGCTTCAGCAATCCACCCTGAAATCATGTAACTTTGGGTACATTTTTAAAAATTTTCTCATGCCTCAGTTACTTTACATTTTAAATGAGGATACAGATAAGACTTCCTTCATGGGATTGTTGTGAGATGAAAATAAAATGATACACATACAATACTTAGGCAAAATCTTGGCACATAGTATGTAGTCAATACATATTATTGTGCTACTAAGATTATGAGAGAGGAGAAAATTTCACACAACTGGCAGATTGCCTGTTGAGTGAGTGGGAACAAAACTTTGATCTGTGAGATTTTGTTTGGCTTCTGGATCTGTTATTGGAAAACTGATGTCCCTCCCCCTTTCTGGAACTCAACATTTTCTAGATGTAACATGAATAGATTTTAATAATTTGTTGGATTTGTTTTCCCCTAAATTTGGACTGTGTATGGATCCTTAAAAAAATGTTCTCACAGATCTTAGTATTTAAAATTAATCTTATGATAACATTACTAATGTTATTAAAGTAAGTATATCCATAAAACAAAATATAAACCAGATATAAAATGTTAACAGCTATAAAAATACAAAATGAAAACAAAAGCAGATATCTCCCAGTTTTGGCTTGGATTGTTTAGATATGCCTTCTTCTTTTGTTTTTGTTTTTGTTTGATTCTACAGAGTACATATAGATTATGCCTTCATTTTAGCTTTCACAATCACTTAAAACAGACTATGTGGGATTTTCTCTCTTAGCCCTTGATGGCATATTGGGCAAGATTTCTCTAGTTATTTTCAGGTATTAAAATGATTCCATTTTTAGATCATGGAAAGTCTGATACAACCTTAATCAAATGGCCAAAGGTAACATCACAGTGATGGGACAAATTGAAACCATATACCGCTTGATGGAGTGTAGTGAGAACAGAACATCACTTCTGTGATATCCTTGTGAAGATATATAACCCAAATCTTATCATGAAAAAACACGAGACAAACCCAAATTGTAGAGAGTTCCATAGAACATTAGCTTATAATTTTCCTAAGCACCAAGATCATGAAAGTCAAGGTAGTCATGAAAGACAGAGAGAAACTCTCCCAGATCGAAGGGCATTAAAGAGACTGACAGGAGAGCTAAGTACAGTGTGTGTTCCTGGGCTGGTTTTTTTTACTATGAAAGAAATTAATGGAACAACTGGAAAAATTGAGTGCAGTCTGAGGGTTTGATGCTGGCCATGTTTCAGATTGATTTTTTTTAATTTGATAGCTATATTGTAATTATTTTTTAAAAAGTCCTTGTTTATAGAAATTGCATGCTGACATATTTGAGAATGATGGGACATTGCATTAGGAACTTACTTTCAAATGAGTCAGAAAAAAAGTTATTTGTACTTGTGGCTCTTCTATAATTTTAAAATTACTTAAAAACTTTTAATGATATTCTTCAGTGGGCTTGAAAAGAAATGTACATATCTATATAACCAATTCCAAACTAAATAAAAAATTCAGCTTCTTTAAAAATTCAATGCTAATTAAATAAATTGATATTAAATTAATGACTATTATAATTTAAATATATTAATGAAATATCAATTGCTATGAATTACATTAATTTTTGCCTCCTCTTCCCATTTAGTCCTGACCTGCACTATTGTAGACCCCATAGAGAAAGGAATGTATTCTCTTCTATCTTTCTCTGCTTCATGGCCTGCTCCTCACCTCTATGGCTTCTATTTTCTCTGGGTCTGGGACATGGGAAATGGTGGTGATATGGAACAGACAAAGCCCTACCTGACCGCTACACACTGTATCATTCTCTGATGCTGATAACACATGCTCTAAAGAACTCCCAATTCCTATCCTCATGAACAATACCCCTGGGAGTTTTAGTAGGGTTCTTTCAATCTCTTCCTAGCCCTACTAACTTCTGAGTGTCCAGTGGGTCCCTAGGGAAGTTTGCTACCTCACCCTATCAAGCTCTGAACGTTCAGGCTTTTCTCAGTTGTGTTGTCTATCCCCATTCAACCATTAGGAGAACTCAGACCAGTCTCTAACATTCGAATTCATCTTCATTAGTACCAAGAAACCGTCTCTGTTTATTCCCAAGCTTCAAAGAAATCTCCAGTACTCTGCTTTAATCTTAAGTGGCGATATGGTTTTTTGAAGCTCATCAAGCATCGAGAAGGAAATAAGACGCTGGACTGGGGGAATGGCATATAGAGTGGAGAAGAATTACCAAGGCATTCTTTATTTCTACATATTTCCTTCAAAGAATCTTCTCTCCTCAGTAATTTCTCAACTGGATGATAGAATCCTCTCAAGGTTTCTTGAGTTTTTGTCAGCTCTTAGCAAGTCATCAACCTAGGGTCAATCTAAATAATTTCGTTATGATAAATGATGTATTTTTGCTGACATTAAATTGATATAAGCAACACTAATAAGGTACTGAGGAAGACAGGAATTCTTCTGATTTTATCTTTTCTGTATTGTGTAGTAACTCATTTCTCCCATTTCCTTTCCCTGTTCAAAATGTTAGGCACCTTGATGTTTTTGGCCATTAAAGAGACTGATAGGGTTTTCTTATGGCTCAAAATTATAGCTTTTAACACTTACATGATTGTAAACACAAGTGTAATTTAAGATTTTCTACTTGTGTGGTAGTTATAAGGTGCTCATTTGGTGGTGAAGAGTATCTTTGTTTTTAGATGATGGTTGGATTGCAGACCTGCAATATGTAGATGAACCCTAATTTGAAAAACATTGGCATGGACCTAACAATTGTGTGTTCTTTTCCAAATATAGAGTCCCTATGATTCTAATAGCATAAAACATTCTCTGGCAATTAGTTCTTTATATGGGTGAGGATACTTTGGTGTCATTAAAATCGAATTTGACCCTTAAAAACAGCTGACCTGATTTCTTTTTATAGAAAGCACCCTTTCCTAACTTTTTTTTTCTTAAAAATTATATAGCAAACTTGCCTGTAGATATATCTGAGATTTTTTTTTTTTTTTGTCTGTTAGGCATATCTATGTAAGATACAGGCAATATAAACTCCATAATCATCAGGGTGCCCATTGCTCTGAGTCTATCTTTGTAACTCCCAGGTTTGGAGAAGCATGTGATAGAGAAGAAAGATCTAGTGAAAACCATCTCCATGTCCCCTGGCTATAGCTACTTCATCAAAAGTTGCTCCCACATGCTTTAGCACCAGATGAAGATATGACTGAGTATATCAAGGTTCCAGGGACCATATTTTCTGTTTCATTATATTCTTCACAGTTTTACATGTCGATGCATATGTGAAAGTCTCTCTCAGTAGACTTGTGATGTTCAGATAGATGCCGAATATGGCTCAGCTAGTTGCTCTTACGAGGAAATCTTCTGGGAAATCCTGTTCTGAGTATTTTGTAATAAACAAACAATTAAAAAGAATTCTGAATGATCTTAACTAAATCTTACTGTTTGTTTTTCTAAGCCCCCTACAGAAGACATTTGTCCAGATCATTTTAAAATCTATTCAAACCGATAGAAAATCTCAGGTTTTCCTCCAGGAACATAACTCAGATTCCACTCCAGTATGGTCCAGTTTTTTATTTCCAATCTGCATTCTTGATTTTGGTAGTTTATGATTTGTGTCTCTTATTCTCAAGGGTATAAATAGGGAAAAATAATTGTTTATCAATAGGTTGATCTCAAAAATTTGCTAATATTTAATAATAATATCACCAAAGTTTCTGGGAAAACGTCTTCCATTTCAGCTGTAGTGTATTTCTTCTTTTTGCTAGTTGGAAACTTAGTAATAGGTTTTATCTGAAATAGAGAGAAAGACCTTATTTTCTTTTCATACACTTATTCTACTTAAAATTAAATTGCATTTGTATTATTTTCAGTGAGAAAATTGTTTTAAACAGATGTTTATTCAGGTTACCATTTGCAAATTCCCCCTTATTTATATTTGTACTAACAAACAATAACCAAGAAATGCATTGGTATACCTGGCAACAAAAATTTTATGTAATAGCTGGGCCAATAAAACTTATTAGCTTCTAAAATGATGTTCATGCTACTTATATGGAAACTAGCATTTGTGTTTGATTAAAACAATCCTCATTTAGATCAATAACTAGGCAATTTTAAAAATTAACTGATTCATGAAATCAGGCATCTTTTTTTTTTATAGTTTAAATCATCAGATGTAATTCAATTACCACAAAGCAATTTTTGGCTGATTTGAATTTATTTATTTTATATTACTATTCACTATCATATGAATTTTCCATCATACACCATAAAATAGTGTATCATATACCATGTCCAAAGCACTATAAATAAAAAGGAAGAAAAATATTCAATGAGAATTATGTCATCAAAGTGTCTTTAAGCCAATAGCTAAAAATAACTGGTCACATAAAGCCACTAATCAAAATCAAAGGAGAAAAACATTCTTAGCACCAGTCTCATTTTCTCTTGGTAATTGGTTTTCTTTCTTCATGCCTTTGGAATTAGAGGAGACTTAGCAGTGGAAGAAAAAAGGCACACAGAGAAAATGAGAACTTGACAGATCCACAGGATTAACATCAGGTCTCTTTCCAGATTTGTTAATGATGGACTTGCTCATAAAATTCTTATCTCTAGGAAATCTCATTCACTGGCAAGCCACTTTCAGTTTTCTTTGTATTTGCAGCAGAACATGTATATTTCACTCATTTTTCCTTGCATTTTAAAAATATTAGTCTGAAATACTAATGTTGCATGGCAGATGTTGAAACAGAAATTGTCTTTGTCTGGATTAGTCTTTAAAAAACTAGAGAAACTTTAAAAAAAAGGGTAGAGCTGTGTCCTCTACGTCCTGCTCTGTGTGTCTCTATTATTTCTTTTCAAGCAACAGTGAGCTGAGTACTTCATAATAGATGTCTGTAGACTCCTTTAGAGATGAATCATCACCAAAGGAGAAGTCTGGAATGCAGAGCAGTGGAGCAAGAATATCTTTGTACAGGGAATCTGGTCAATTCCCTTGTCTTCTGTTGGTGAATTACTCCTGAAAGCTTCACTTACAAATCTCCAAAAGAAGTATCATAATTCTCTCAAACTTTAGAATCGGGATTTTCTATTTTACTTCTTTTTTTAAAAAATTAACTTATTTGACAGAGAGATCACAAGTAGGCAGAGAGGCATGCAGAGAGAGAGAGAGAGTATTGGTTTCCCAGCACCCTTGTCCATGGTATTCACTGGGCAGCAAGATTTCAAAACTATCTTTGCCAATATGATAGGCAAAATTTGGATCTTAATATCCGAACTTTAATATAGCTGATCAATAAGGCTGAATATATTACTGTTACTAATATTTCCTCTTTTAGACACTTTTGGTACTGCCAACTCATGTTATTTGCTAATTGTCTTCATTCTGACATATAAATATTTTTTACATATTCACTATATTTACCCATTAAATATTGTCTCCAGTTTAAACTTTGCATATTAACTTTATAATGGTGCTTTTGAGATATTCTTCTTCTTGTGGTCAACTATCAGTTTTTGTCTTTGCCTATAATTATAGCTGTTTTGCATCAATGTTATGCTTCTCTATGTGGACTGAGAACCATTGTCACATCTTATTCTCTTCTTAACATTTCATTTAGTGGGGAAATGATCTTTTCTAAAGAAGTTTAAAATATCAGCCATTTGAACTGGTTGGTTATGCTAATATTAATGGAATTCAACTTCTGACTTTTTCAAAATTCCCCAGTATTATTTTGGATTGGAATTCACCTATCTGAGCTGATTTTCTTTTCCAGAAAATTCTTTATTCCATTGAACATTTGTAATATATTAACATAGATAACTGCCCAAAATATTCTTTTCTGCTTTTGTCTGATAATCTCCTTTTTGTTTCTTAATTTAAGGTTTTCTGTCTTGTTTCTTTTTTTCTTGATTACAGTAGCTAGTATTTTGTTTGGGTTACACAATTCTTCACTTATTTTTTCATTATCTAATGTGAGTTTCTTTATATTCTACATTCTTTGGTATGAGTGCCTTGAACAATGAGATTTCAGATAACAAAGAAACATATTTTTCCTGTTCTTTTGAGTATTTCGCATCTCATCTTCAAGGTGTAGAGCAGTTTAGTATATGCTTAATAAATGCTTGTCAAGTGGGTCATTGAAAAGTAGAGGTTGGAGGGGAGGAGTCAAGATGGCACAGGAGTAGCAGGCTGAGATGACATCAGGTAGCAGGAGTTTAGCCAGATAGTTATCATACCATTCCAAACACCTACAAATCCAATAGGAGACTGAAGAGAAGAGCAGCAATTCTAGAAACAGAAAATCGACCACTTTCTGAAAGGTAGAATATGTGGAGAAGTGAATCTGAAGCAACGGGAAGATAGACCTCGGGGGGAGGGGCCAGCTCCCGGCAAGTGGTGGAGCAATAGAGCAAAAATCACAACTTTTAGAAGTCTGGTTCACTGAGGGACATTGCTCCATAGTCTAAGTGGGGGTGGAGCCCTCATGGGGACAGCGTCGTCTCAGGTCCCACAGGGTCACAGAAGGATTAGGGGTCTGAGTGTAGCAGAGCTCACCGGTATCAGAGCGGGGAAGCTGGCTACAGAGACAGAGCAGAGGAGTGAGCTCTCAGCTTAGGGTAACCTTAAGCTGTGATCAATAGCACAGTCAGACCACTGCTCTTCGAGCAGGGACCCCACAAGTGGCAGATCTGGGGAGATCCCCCTGGAAGAGCAGCAGGGATCTGCTGGGTTTGGAGACTCCAAACAGGGCTGTGTGCCAGAGACAGAAACACTTAGTCACAGGCCAGGTGAGCTTGGAGCGGCCGGAGACCAGGGAGATGGGAGTGATTGAGTGCTTTTCTCCAAGAGTCTACTGAGAAGTGGGGCCCTGAGCTCTCAGCTTCTCTGGGCGAGATATTGGGAGGTCTTCATTTTCATTCCCATCCTCCAGAGCTCTACAGAAAGAGTTCAGGGAACAAAAGCTACCAAGAGTGAACCAGAGCAGATAAAGTAGCCCAGCCCCTGGCAAGGGTGGTGCCATTCTACCTCAGCCAAAGACACTTGAGAATCATTACAACAGGCCCCTCCTCCAGAAGATCAACAAGAAATCCAGCCAAGACCAAGCTCACTGATCAAAGAGAACAGCAGAATTCCAAAGAAGGGGAAAGCAAAGCATGGAATTCATGGCTTTCTCCCCATGATCCTTTAGTCTTGCAAAGTTAATTAAATTTCTTTAATTTTTTTTCTTATTCTAATTTTTTTAACTTTTACTTTTTCCTCTTTAAACATTTTTTAACTAGTTTATCTTAACAATACCTTTCTTAAAAAATCTTTTTGAACCTTTATTATTATAGTCATATTTTATCCTT
>ML093094.1:51676-70768 GCA_003697995.1 Taxidea taxus jeffersonii | reverse complement strand
GTAAGTTTTTAAATAGATTTTTCAGAAAGATAGTTTAAAGCCATTTCATAGGAAGTATTATCAAATCCTTAAATCATTTCTTTCCCTCCTATTTCTCCATAACTTTTAATCTACTCTTTGCAATATGGGCCTTCCTCCTCATTCATGATTTCTCTCTCTAGAACCAAGAACATTTGATCCTCTGAATATTTTATAAATCTTAATCTATGTCTTTGAATTATCTCACCTATCTGCTTTTTCTGCCCCGGTCATAGGGTTGTAAAGTTGTACTGGAGAAGGCACAAAATTTTATATATCTAACTAATTACACATTCTTTGTTTTCAATTAAATATACTGTTGGGTGTATTTTGCATTTGCTTATTATCTTTCCATTCTAAAACCTCCACTTCTTCCCTATTTACCAAAATTTAGAGTCAGAAGTAACTCTAAGGCAAAACTTCAAACTATATATATATATATATATATATATTTATTTATTTATTTATTTATTTATTTTAGAGAGAGCATGAAAGTACACACGTGTGTGGGGGTGGGAGTGGAGGGGCTTTCCATTCTAAAACCTCCACTTCTTCCCTGTTTACCAAAATTTAGTCTCAGAAGTAACTCTAAGGCAAAACTTCAAACTATATATATATATAAATATATAAATATATATATATATATATTTTTTTTTTTTTTAGAGAGAGCATGAAAGTACACACGTGTGTGGGGGTGAGAGTGGAGGGGCAGAGGGAGAGGGAGAATAAGAATCCTACACAGGCTCCATGCTCAGCATGGAGTCTAACACAGGGCTCAATTTCACAACCCTGAGGTCATGACCTGAGCCAAAATCAAGAGTCAAATGACTGAGCCACCCAGGCACTCCAAAACTTCAAACTATATAATGGGCACTTTCTCAGGTATCTTCTTTTTCACCTCTGTAGTTCAGCTGATTATTCCTTTAGCTAATCTTCAATATTTTTATTTGCCAGGAAGCAAATTTATTTCTCCTATAATTAATTGTAAGCCTATATTTTCATTTTTTAAAAAAAATTCTTAGACATAGAGTTCAGAGAGCTATTCAGAGAGAGTTCAGAGAGAATTAATTATATTGATCAGTTTTAAGCAAACTGTTATCACTGTTTTTGCAAATTTCCCTTCCTTGTTTTGTTCTGTTCTATATCATTTTCTTTTGTATCTCATTCCTCCTATCTACCAGCATTTAATATAAAATGCTTTAAATGTGTCTTTTAAGAATATAAATTATTTCACTTTTGCACATGTTTTTGATTTACATAAAAATGTTATGTAGCTCATGTTTTAAAAGTATCTATTGATTAATGCATACCTAATTTGTTGCTCATGACAATATGGTATGTATCCATCCCATTCTACCTATTTCCTTTACAAAAAATATGTAAGGTACCTACAATATTTAGCATCAAAATCAACACCAAGATGCTTCAGCTTCTACATTTCTCTTGAAATCTGTGTTATGGGAGTGGATATATTTTCACAGGCAGCAATTTCCCTGTCATTGGGTGCATAAAGTCTTACCCAATTGATCTACAGAATTTTTGTAACAATTTTTACTCTTCCATTTACCTATATTTTTACTAACACTTAAAATTACATCCTAGCTAATTTTAACCTGTTACATAAGTATAAGTAAAAAATTATATCTTACTGGTTTTTTGTATCTCTGTGTTTGCTAATTAGGTTGAATATTGTTGATTACTATCTTAAATTCTTTTCAGTTCTAAATGTTTTATATTTTAGTTATGATTTCTTCCTTAATCCAAGTTACCTTTCTTCGCATTTCCAAATACGGTTTTTCAAACTACTTCTTTTTCTCTTAGTTCAAGTCTTATTTTATTTTGTCAGAGATCATAGGGTTATTGTGTTATGGAACCTGGACTGGATCCTGGTGGAAGAACCTGCGACACTTGGAGACTTTGGAGAATCGGACGGAGGTTTATGTAACATTGGAGGGCTCAGAGGAGACCATTATCCAAGGATCTGAGCCCTGAGCACAAGCAGGGAGGGTAATTTACATCCTTCTACTTCTGCATAGTTAGTACTTTTGGTGCACGTGGGAAATGGGGTAAGGAAAGAAGAACCCAGAAGGGCTTTGAGACAGAGACTGGAATTCCTTTGATTTGCTCAGCCATCTTAGAGTACAGTTTTCCCCTTATCAATTGTACTGTTTCTCTGCCATGTTTTAAGACTCAGTTTGTGGACTATTTGGTAAACAGAGAAAAATCTTACTAATCACATTTTTCAAGCATTCTGGATCTCATTTTCTTACTGCTTTATTAGTTTCTGTGAGAAATGTGCTAAAATAAAAATAAGTTTACTTTTTTAGATAAAAAAAGTAAAAAAAAAAAAAGCTTACTAAAAAGTTGATTTTTCAATTTCTTACCTGTATCCTAGGTTTACTACTTTTTGTCATATATATTAGGAGACTATATTATTACTAGCATATATGGTAATAATTACTTATCATCCTGTTCTTTTTTTTAAGTCACAAATGTGTAGTATCAGGACATATTCTTCATCTTATTTCATATTTTCTCTTAACCACACTTTCTTTTTTTCTTTTCCTATCTTTCTTTATTATTTTTTAATTTAATGATTCAAATGCTATATGCTTAATTTTAAATTGTTCTGGTAATTTGGGGTAGCCAACTAATACTCATCCATTTATCCTTCCTTGCATGTAGTTCGATTATGACTTTTAACCGTAATATTAGGAAGTTTGGATCCTCCTAATCCAGGTTCTAAGTTTTTGGTAATTTTTTTATTAAGTTATTTGATCCTCTTTATTTTTTTATATTCCTTAGATTTTTTTCTCTCTTTTCATTTGATTTTTTCAGAGGTCTTCACACTATATTATCTATTCCATGGGCCAAATTCAGTTTGTAGCCTATCTTGATGTACACCTGAGCTAAGAATATTTTTTTATATGATTTAAGCGTTGTGAAAAACAAAGAATATGCAAGTAACCTTATGTGACCTATAAAGCCAAAAATATTTAATACCTTGTACTTTATGAAAAACATTTATAGATACCTCGATTATTTCATCCAAGAATAATTTCAAAGAACATTTCTATGTGGTAAAATTTTGAAGGCCTTGTCATCTGTTTGATAATATTTAATACATCATTTTCATATTTAAATGATAATTTAGGTAGATATATAATTCTATGTTAAAATTTCTTAGGTCTTTTCTTTTAATAGTTTAAAATTTTTACTTCATTTTCTTGCAACTGTGTAGCTGATTATAAATGTTGATGTTAACCTGATGCTTGTTTTGGGGCATGTAAACTGCTTTTCTTTCCTCAAGTTTTTTGCAAATCTTCAAATCATTTTTGATATTTAATTTTTTAAAAATTTTATTTATCTAGTGTTTTCTCATTTGATGGTGTTTGTTTAATCTATTCTGCATGATATTCTTTAAGGCTGTATAAATTTGGGGTTTTGTTTTTTAAAAAAATTCAGGGGTATTCTCAGGCATTATTTCTTCAAATAGTACTTCCCTCCAATGAGTATTTTGCTTCTTCACTTTTGGAGAAACAAAAGTTTGACACATCTACTATTCTCTATGTCTTTGAATGTCTTTGTACATTTTTTATCTCTTCCTCTCCCTATCTCTTTCAACTTACTTACTTAAAAGCAGTTTTATGAACTGAATGTTCTTGGCCTCTGCAAAACTCTTATGTTGAAATCCTAACTCCTAGTGTGGCTATATTTGGAGATGAGATCCCTAAAGAAGTAATTAAGTTTAAATGAGGTCTTAAGGATGGGGCCCTGCTGTGTTATGATTAGATAAGATAAGATCAGATAAGAAAAGATGCCAAAGCTCATGCTCTAGATATGTTTGTAAAGAAGTGGGCACAGGCCAAATGGAAAGATATTAACAAAACCAACACTGCTGGCACATTGATCTTGGACTTCTAGTCTCCAGACCTGTGAGAAAATAAATTCCTGATTAATTAAGCCACCCAGTCCCTGGTACCTTGTGATGGCAGGCCAACCAGACTAATAGAGGTAAGTAATTGTTTTTAATCAAGATTTTTGTAACTGAAAATACTTAAGTAAGCAAATTATATGATAGAAAAAAGCACTACCTCATAATCTAAGGTATTCTAGATAGGGTACAGATATAGCAGCAGGAGCCAGGGGTCCGGGCTTGGTGGTTTTGAATGAGAAACACATTTAATTTGGCCCCTTATCTGTTTCAGTGAGAAATTGTGATAATCCAAACCAGAAAATGCATTCTTGTCTCTATCTACCCAAATTTCATCTATATGAAAACATTCTATGACTTCTCTCTTTTTTTTTCTTTTTAAGATTTTATTTATTTATTTCAGAGAGAGAGAGAGTGAGAGAGAGAGCATGAGAGGGAAGAAGATTAGAGGGAGAAGCAGACTCCCCATGGATCTGGGAGCCTGATGCGGGACTCGATCCCGGGACTCCGGGATCATGACCTGAGCTAAAGGCAGTAGCTTAACCAACTGAGCCACCCAGGCACTCTATGACTTCTCTTTTGAAAGAGATTATTCTAATTACTCTATAATATATATATAATTATTCTCTAATTGATTTATGTGTTGATTTTTGCCTTGATGTAACATCAATAAATCCTTAGATCATGTCACATACATATTTACTTTTCTCAGTAACTGGATCAGTCCTTGGTATAAAATAGGCATTTGAAGAATGGTGATAAATCATTATCTGATTGCCATTAAAGACATACTGTAGGGTGTATTAGTCTGTGGAACACAACTTACCAAAATATTAAGGATCTAAATGGGAAGTTATATAACTTTATTCTGAGGTGCACACTGACAGTATTCAGCCTTTCATGTGCTTAATTTTACAATAAATATCCTTGATGACACAGACTTGATGATCTGAGTCTACAGTTTTTACATAAAACAAAAATAGTTTGTACTAGGCTTAAAACATAGGTTATTTATCCACTATTATAGGTAGGTGTTATTATGTTTTAACAAAAGCAAAACAGATATATTGATTTCTGGGAATTTCACAAACCAAACCTAAGAAATGATTCCAGAAAATTCTTAGGGCCAAATTATTTATTATGAAGCAGTTTTTTTTTTTAACTTGAAATCATTGAAAAGGTATCAAACAATCATTACCCTGAACTTGTGAGCAAAAGCACATTTATCAATACCTATATGCACTTCCCCAGAAAAGACTGTTATAGCATTTCAGGATTCTTGAAATGGTTTCTCACTCAATTAAAACTGAAGAATTCCTATTTCAGTGTTTTTACAAAATCGAATTGTATAACAATTTGATAAGTTAAGAGAGGACACAATCTTGAATAACAAGCACAAAAGAACATTTAACCTGTAGGGTCAAGTGGAAATTTATAGATCAAACTGTACTCAAACTTGGTAATGTTGGCACACCCTTGAGATGGAGTAAAAGGTTAAAAAAAAAATCTTCCTTGGACTTCACCAAAATCTAATAATAAATCTCTGATAAGTATTCTATAAAAGCTAGTACTGGAGAGAAGCAAGATGGTGGAGGAGAGCAGGCTGAAATGACATCAGATCCCAGGAGTTCAGCTATATAGGTATCAAACCATTAAGAACACCTACAAACTCAAGAGGAGATAGAAGACAAAAGAGCAGCAATTCTAGGAACAGAAAATCAACAACTTTCTGAAAGGTAGGATGTGTGGAGAAGTGAATCTGAAGCTGGAAGATAGACCGTGGGGGGAGAGGCCTGCTCCTGGCAAGTGGCAGAGCAGTGGAGCATGAAATCAGAACTTTTAGAAGTCTACTTCACTGACGGACATCACTCCAGAGGCTAAAGGGGGTGGAGCCCTTGCAGGAACACTGGTCTCAGGTCCCACGGGATCACAGAAAGATCAGGGGTGTCTGAGTGTGGCAGAGCTGCCAGGTATTTGAGCAGGGAAGCCATCTACGGAGATAGAGCCAAGGAGTGAGGTTTCAGATTGGGGTTACCTTAAACTGTGATCGAAGGCACAGTAGTACCACTACTCTTTGAGCAGGGATACCACAAGTGGCAGATCTGGGGAGATTCCCCTTCCTGCTCTGGGAGGAGCAGCACAGTAGAAATCTGCTGGGTTTGGAGACTCCAGGTGGGGCCGTGCACCAGAGATAGAAACACTTGGTCACAGGCCAGGTGAGCTCCGAGTGTGGCTGAAGAACAGGGAGATAGGAGTGATGGACAGCTTTTCTCTGGGGGCGCACTGAGGAATGGGGACCCAAGCTTTCAGCTCCTCCAGGCTGGAGATTAGGAGGCCACAATTTTCATTCCTGTCCTCCAGTGTTTTATGGAGAGCATTCAGGGAACAAAAGCTCCTAGAGTTAAACTGAGCAGAATGCTTAGCCTGGCCCCTGGCAAGGGCGGTGCAATTCTGCCTCCAGCAAAAGACACCTGAGACTCACTGTAACAGGCCCCTCCCGCAGAAGATCAGCAAGAACATTCAGCCAAGATCAAGCTCACAGATCAAGGAGAACAGCTAACTACAGAGCTAGGGGAAAGCAACATATAAAACTCATGGTTTTCCCCCATGAGCCTTTAGTTTTGCAAAGTTAAATTATTTTTATTTCATTTTTTTCTTATTCTATTTTTAACTTTTCCTCTTTCCTTTTTTAATGTTTTTTAACTAGTTCATGTTAAAAATACCTTTCTAAAAATATTTTCAAACCTTCATTGCTATAGTCATATTTTATCCCTTCATTGTATTGAACCTTATTTTTGTATACATACAGGCTTTTCTTTTTCTAAAAAATTTTGGGATACATTCTCTAGTAATATATCAAAATAAAACCTAATCTAGCACATGGCTCTGTTCTAGTCTCCAGCCTGAGCACATTCCCTCCTCTTTTTCTTTTCCTGTTTCCAACCAACTCCTTTTTTAGAATTTTTTTTTTTAATTTTCATCTTTACAGTCATGTTCCATTCCTCCATTGTGTTCACCCTTATTTTTGTATATATATGTTTTTCTTTCCTTAAAATTTTGGGATGTAGTTACTTCTAAGAGACCAAAATACACCCAAAATCAAGTGGTGGCTCTGTTCTATTAACCAGTCTAATATATATATATATATTTTTTTTAATTTTTATTTCTTTTTTTCCCCTTTTCTTCTTGACCAGGTTTTGGATCTCTTCTGATGTGGTTAGCATATATTTTTCTGGGGTCTTTGCCACACTTTTAGTATTTTATTGTCTCCTTCATATATTCTTATCTGGATAAAAAGACAAGGTGGAAAAACTCACCACAAAAAAAAAAAAGAAAGAAAAAGAGACAGTGCCTATGGCTAGGGGCCTAATCAATACAGACATTTGTAATATGTCAGAGCTAGAGTTCAGAACAATGATTCTCAAGGTGCTAGCTGGGCTCAAAAAAGACATGGAAGATATTACAGAATTCCTTTCTGGAGAAATAAAATCCCTTCTGGAGAAATTAAAGAGCTAAAATCTAACCAAGTTGAAATTAAAAAAGCTATTAATGAGGTCCAATAAAAAATGGAGGCTCTTACTGCTAGGAGAAATGAGGCAAAAGGGAGAATTAGTGATATAGAAGACCAAATGACAGAGAATAAAGAAGCTGAGCAAAAGAGAGACAAACAACTACTGGTCCATGAGGGGAGAATTCAAGAGATAAGTGATACCATAAGATGAAACAATATTAGAAAAATTGGGATTCCAGAAGAAGAAGAAAGAGAGAGGGGGGAAGAAGGTATATTGGAGTGAATTATAGTACAGAATTTCCCTAATATGGCAAAGGAAACAAGCAACAAAATCCAGCAGGCACATAGAACCCCTCTCAAATTCAACAAAAATAGGTCCACAACCCTTCATCCAATAGAAAAATGTACAAGTCTTAGTGACAAAGAGAAAATTCTGAAAGCAGCACAGGACAAGAAGTCTGTAACATACAATGGTAGAAATATTAAATTGTCAGCAGACTTATCTACAGAGACCTGGCAGGCCAGAAAGAACTAGCATGATATATTCAGAGCACTAAATGAGAAAAATATGCAGCCAAGAATACTATATCCAGCTAGGCTGTCATCAAAAATAGAACAGGATAAAAAGCTTCCAGGACCACCCCCCCAAAAAAAAAGAATTAAAAGGATTTGCAAACACCAAACCAGCCCTACAGGAAATATTGAAAGGGGTCTTCTAAGCAAAAGGAAAGCCTAAAAGTAGTAGACCACAAAGGAACAGAGACAATGTACAGTAACAGTCACCCTACAGGCAATACAGTGGCACTAATTTCATATCTTTCAATAGTTAACCTGAATGGAAATGGGCTAAATGCCCCAATCAAAAGACATAGGGTATCAGAATGGATTAAAAAAACACCCATTGATAGGCTGCCTGCAAGAAACTCATTTTAGACAGTGAGGGGGTGAAAAACAGTTTACCATGCTAAAAAAAATGGACATCAAAAGAAAGCTGGGGTGGCAATCCTTATATCAGATAAATTAGGTTTTAAGCCAAAGACTATAATAAGATATGAGGAAGGACACTGTATCATACTTAAAGGATCTGTGCAACAAGAAGATCTAACAATTTTAAATATCTATGCTCCTAACATGAGAGCAGCCAAATATGTGAAACAATTAATAACAAAATCAAAGAAACACATCGACAATAATACAATAATAGTAGGGGATTTTAACATCCCCCCTTACTGAAATGGACAGATCATCTAAGCAAAAGATTAAAAAGGAAATAAGGCATTAAATGACACACTGGACCAGATGGACATTACAGATATATTCAGAACATTCCATCCCAAAGCAACAGAATAGATGTTCTCCTCTAGTGCACATGGAACATTCTCCAGAATAGATCACAGTCCTGGTCCACAAATCACGTCTCAACAGTACCAAAATATTCCCTGCATATTTTCAGACAATGCTTTGAAACTAGAACTGAACCACAAGAGGAAAGTTGGAAAGAACTCAAATACATGGAGGCTAAAGAGTATCCTATTAAAGAATGAATGGGTCAACCAGGAAATTAAAGAAGAATTGAAAAAATTCATGGAAACAAGTGAAAATGAAAACACAACTGTTCAAAATCTTGAGGACACAGCCAAGGTGACCCTGAGAGGAAAGTATATAGTGATACAAGCCTTTCTCAAGAAACAAGAAAGGTTTCAAGTACACAACCTAACCCTACACCTAAAGGAGCTGGAGAAAGAACATCAAAAAAGGCATAAACCTAGCAGGAGAAGAGAAATAATAAAGATCAGAGCAGAAACCAATGAAATAGAAACCAAAAGAACAATAGAACAGATCAGCAAAACTAGGAGCTGGTTCTTTGAAAGAATTAATAAGATTGATAAACTCCTCATCAGATTTACAAAAAGGAAAGAGAAAGGACCCAAGTAAATAAAATCATGAATGAAAGAGGAGAGATCACAACCAGCACCAAAGAAATACAAGCAATTATAAGAACATATCATGAGCAACTATACACCAGCAAATTTGACAATCTGGAAGAAATGGATGCATTCCAAAGACATATAAACTACCATAATCAAACCATATAGACATAGAAAACCTGAACAAACCCTAACCAGTAAGGAGATTAAAGCAGTCATCAAATATCTGCCAACAAACAAGAGCCCAGGGCCAGATGGCTTCCCAGGGGAATTCTACCAAACATTTAAAGAAGAATTAATAACTATTATCCTGAAACTGTTCCAAAAAACAGAAATAGAAGGAAAACTTCCAAACTCATTTTATGAGGCCAGCTACCTTGAGCTCAAAACCAGACAAAGATCCCATCAAAAAGGAGTATTACACCCCAATATCCTTGATGAACACAGATGCAAAAATTCTCACCAAAATACTAGTCAGTAGGATCCAACCGTACATTAAAAGGATTACTCACCATGACCAACTGGGATTTATTCCTGGGCTGCAAGTTTGGTTCAACATCCACAAATCAATCAATGTGATACAATACACTAATAAAAGAAAGAACAATAACCATATAATACTCTCAACAGATGCTGAAAAAGCATTTGACAAAATACAGCATCCTTTTTTGATCAATACTCCTCAAAGTGTAGGGATAGAGGGTACATTCCTCAATACCATCAAAGCCATCTACACAAAACCCAAAATGAGTATCATTCTCAATGGGGAGAAACTGAGAGCTTTTCCCCTAGGGTCAGGAACACAGCAGGGATGTCCACTATTGCAACTGCTATTCAACATAGTACCAGAGGTCCTAGCCCCAGCAATCAGACAACAAAAATAAATTAAAGGCATCCAAATCGGCAAAGAAGAAGTCAAACTATCGCTCTTTGCAGATTATATGATACTATATGTGGAAAACCCAAAAGGCTCCACTCTAAAACTGCTAGAGCTTGTACAGGAATTCAGTAAATTGTCAGGATATAAAATCAATGCACAGAAATCAGTTGCATTTCTTTACACCAACAACAAGACAGAAGAAAGAGAAATTAAGAGTCAATCCCACTTACAATTGCACCCCAAACCATGAGATACCTAGGAATAAATATAACCAAAAAGGTAGAGAATCTGTATTCAGAAAACTACAGAGTATTCATGAAAGAAATTGAGGAAGACACAAAGAAATGGAAAAATGTTCCATGCTCATGGATTGGAAGAACATGTATTGTGAAAATGTCTATACTACCTAGACCAATGTACACATTTAATGCAATCCTTATCAAAATACCATCAACTTTTTCCAAAGAAATGGAACAAATAATTCTAAATGTATATGGAACCAGAAAAGACTCCGAATAGCCAGAGGGATGTTGAAAAAGAAAGCCAAAGTTGGTGGCATCACAATTCCAGACTTCAAGTTCTATTACAAAGCTGTAATCATCAAGAAAGTATGGCACTGGCACAAAAACAGACATATAGATCACTGTAACAGAATAGAGAGACCAGAAATAAACTCTCAACTCTATGGTCAACTACTCTTCAACAAAGCAGGAAAGAATGTCCAATGGAAAAAAGGCAGCCTCTTCAACAAATGGTGTTGGGAAAATTGGACAGCCACAAGCAGAAGAAAGAAACTAGACCATTTTCTTACACCACACACAAAAATAGACTCAAATGGATGAAAGACCTCAATGTGAGACAGGAATCCATTAAAATCCTTGAGAAGAACACAGGCAGCAACCTCATCAACCTCAGCCTCAGCAAATTCTTCCTAGGAACATCGCCAAAGGCAAGGGAAGCAAGAGCAAAAATGAACTACTGGGAATTCATCAAAATAAAAAGTTTTTGCCCATCAAAGGAAACAGTCAACAAAACTGAAAGACAACTGAAAATCAGAGAAGGTATTTGTGAATGACATATCTGATAAAGGGCTAGTATCCAAATCTATAAAGAACTTATCAAACTCAACACCCAAAGAACAAAGAATCCAATCAAGGAATGGGCAGAGGATATGAACAGACATTTCTGCAAAGAAGACATCCAGATGGCCAACAGACACATGAAAAAGTGTTCCACATCACTCAGCATCAGGGAAATACAAATCAAAACCACAATGAGATACCATCTCACACCAGTCAGAATGGCTAAAATTAACAAGTCAGGAACTGACAGATGTTGGAGAGGATGCGGAGAAAGGGGAACCCTCCTACACTGTTGGTGGGAATGCAAGCTGGTGCGGCCACTCTGGAAAACAGCATGGAGGTTCCTCAAAAAGTTGAAAACAGAACTACCCTATGACCCAGCAATCACACTACTGTGTATTTACCCTAAAGACACAGAGGTAGGGCTCCGAAGGGGCACATGCACCTGGATGTTTATAGCAGCCATGTCCACAATAGCCAAATAATGGAAGGAACCTAGATGTCCATCAACAGATGAATGGATAAAGACGAGGTGTTTATATATGAACACAATGGAATACTATGCAGCCACCAAAAGAAATGAAATCTTGCATTTTGCAATGACGTGGATGGAACTAGAGTGTATTATGCTGAGCAAAATAAGTCAAACAGAGGAAGACAATTATATGATCTCCCTGATATGAGGAATTTGAGAATCAGAATGGGGGTTTGGGAATAGGCAAGGAAAAAAATGAAACAAGATGGGATTGGGAGGGAGACAAACCATAAGAGACTCTTTTTTTTTTTTTTAAGATTTTATTTATTTGTTAGAGAGAGAGAGAGAGAGAGCACAGGCAGAGGAGCCCGATGTGGGACTCTATCCCAGGACACTGGGATCATGACCTGAGCTAAAGGCAGCCACTTAACCAACTGAGCCACCCAGGCATCCCAACCACAAGAGACTCTTACAAAACAAACTGAGGGCTGCTGGGGGGAAAGGGTGTGTGGAGAGGGTCGTTGGGTTATGGACATTGGGGAGGGAATGTGATATGGAGATTGTTGCGAAGTGTATAAGCCTGAAGATTCACAAACCTGTACCCCTGGGGCAAATTTTACATTATATGTTAATAAAAATAATTAATTAAAAAAGCTACTACTATTACATACCTAGAGAGAATCAGATGGCATCGAAAGATGGGTAACAACTATCATAAAAGACTATCACAAATAGGTTAAGAATGAAACATCATTAATTATTGATGAAAAGGCGATTACCTATGTACAATGTGAAAGAGGAAATTTTTTTCTCTACCCTCCTAAATTCTATTAGCCAGTCTATTAATAAAATTGATATAAAAAAGATTAACAAGAGAAAAACAAATTTAATTTCAAACATATGGGGGCCCCACAAAGACTTGAAAGGCTCAAAGACAGTCAAGTAACTGAGGCTTACATACCACCCTGAGCTAAGGAGAAAGAAGTGGGGCTCTAGGGCTTCAGTGGAAAGGAAGACAATTCAAAGGAAAATAGGGAGAGCAAATGCTTGGTAAACAAATTCTTTTGATGCCCTGCAGAGAATTAGGAGAGGGAGAGAAATTTGAAAAAAAAAAAAAAAAAAAGCAAAATACACACACAAAACAGACTCTACTGAACTCCCCCTACTCTCAGCGTGCCATACTCATTTTATTTATTTATCTCTGTTTATAGCTGTCTTCCTGGACCAAGGCCTCTATCTAAAGCCTTAGAGGCAATTAAGAAGGAAGTGAAACGTTTTCCTGAGTCTTTTGTGCCTTGATTGTCTTCAACTCAAAATAATCCACATGCCAAAGTAGTACATTTTGTAGAGCCTAGTTCTGAATCCCTTCTAGTGGTATAGATTACCTACCTGTCTCTCTCTGTCTTTCTCCTCTATGATTGCTGAAAGCTCTCTCAGTTATGCTGGGAAATTCAAGAATGGAATTTTAAGTACTGCAATGTCATAAAGATTCCATTTACTGGGGTGAGAAATATGTTTGAACATTTCAGAAGTGAGCAAGCATGTTATTTTAATTTGCTAAAATCCCAAAGCACCAACAGTTGAGTGTCTGTCATTGAGATGGTCACAACATTGTAAGGGAGGGGGAAAAAATCCTTTTCCTCTACCTATTTTAAATACTCCAGCGGGAGATTAGACTAAATTAGACTAACAAAAGACAGGTTAACAGGAGAAACAAATGTAAGTTTATTGACATGCTTATATAAATTGGAACATCCATAAATGAGTAACCCAAAAGGGTGGTTAGAATTTAGGCTTATATATCATCTTAGGCTAAACAAAGGAAACAGGAGCTTAGGGCTCCTGGGGATGGGAGGCAGATTGTGGGAAGATGACCAAGAAAAGTTTTAAACAAGGTTGTTTTTTTTTTTTTTTTTAAATAAGGTTTGTTATGCAGATTTCAGTTGGTGCCTTCTCCACTGATTCAAGTTATTAAGAGCCCTCTTCTTCCTGGTGTGGGTGAAGGAAACATCTTTACAAATGGAAATTTCCTTTATAAATGGAAATTTCCTTTACAAAAGGAAAATATGTGACCTGTTTTTAGAGCTTTTCCTGTATCTACTGTTTCTCAAAGGCTTAGCTCAAAATAATCCATCTGCCAAAAAGATGTATTTTGGGGTAGCATATTCTGGTACCCTTCAAAATGTTAGTTAATACTTCCCTTCACTAAAAACTCCATAATATAAGTGAGTATTAATACTAATACCACATGTCACTCTAAAACTAAATTCTTATAGTTCTGTCAATAATTCTTAGTTCTTACCATATAGTTTAAACAAATTTCCTTGTGACTAGAGCTCTAAATGCAAAGATGAAGCAGCTCCTAATGTAAAAAAAACTCAGCTTATAATCTAATTTAGCTTTCAAACTCATAAAACTCAAGCTCACTCTATGTATTGCATCAAGGGAAGCTGGGCACAGGTAAGGGGTTATTCTCTCATTTCTCTGGCCTTCACTGATTAATCATGGTGATTCTCTGTGGTGATTCAGGGGGTTGTGTGAAATGCAATTCTAAGGAAGAGACATAAAGGTCTGTCAGCTGGAAAGACAGTGCACCCTCAAGGCAAAAAACTAAAGGATTGAAGGTACCCTAACTGTAACTATCACTTGAGATTTGCTCCTCCGAGGGAAGCTAAATTTCTTGATATAAATTTTCAAGTGTAAAATGGATGCCATCCTAAAGTTTTTAAGCATCCCCCACTGAATACTGATTTTATAGTACCTTCAGTGGAAATCCTCTTCACAAGGCATGCAAACAGCTTGTCAGAAGTCTGAAGGAATATACTGGTGACTTGATGAAATAGTCTTGTATATTTTCCTCACTTTTTGACTTTGGATGTCATTTATCCTTAGGTGTGTGTTTTAAACATGCTAACTCACATAGGTGCACATATAAGCACACAACATAGAAAGATATGACCAGCAAGTTACTCATTCAAATTGTTATAGTTAATTAAGAAACTTAATCAAGGTAGAGGGGAAAAAAGCAATGTAATGAGCTGAACTCTACTTCCCCACTGAAATTTGTATACTGGAAGTCCTAACCCCCAGTACTTCAGAATGCAACTATATTTGAAGATAGGTCATTAAATGGGGCACTTAAAATGAGTTGGTAGGATGGGCTCTAATCCAATCTGACTGGTATCCTTAATAAGGAGAGAAAATTTCAACATACAGAGAGATAGCAAGGGTATACACAGAGAGGAAACACTGTCAGAACACCACAAGAAGGTGCCCATCTGCAAACCAAGGAGTAAGGCCTCAGGAGAAAGCAAATCTGCCAATACCTTGATCTTGGACTTGTAGCCTCCAGAACTGTGGGGGAAAAAATTCTGTTGTTTAAGCCACCCAGTCAATGGTATTTTGTTATGGCAGCCCTAGCAAACGAATATAGGCAGAAAAAAGGTAAAGAAAAAAACCTGAGGTTTTTGTATCAAGTATTCCAATTATTGTCTAAGGCACTGTGCTGGGCCTAGGTGATAAGCAATTACCTTCGAAAGTGACTCTATTATGTAGCTCAGCAAAACCTAGTATACTATTATATAGTAAATGTTATAAATTTAGGGTGTTAACTAATTCATCTGTTTATTCAATCATAATTGTACATGAGCAATTGCATATTTTGTCTAAGCCATATTACCTGGTCTGAAGGAGTTTATAGTATAATTCTATGGATAAACATAACTAAACAAGTAATATATAAGCTTAGGATATATGAACAATATAAGATAGGCAAAGTAAAAGGGCTACATGATTCCAGAAGAATATACATACAAATAATTTACTTAATAACCAATACCATTTTTTAATCAGTTATACCATAACAGGCACTAAGTTAAATGCCTTAGGTTCACACACTTATTTAATAGTCACAAAAATTGTGTGACCTGGGCATTAATATCTCTACTAATTTAAACTGAAATTCAGAGATTAAAGAAATTGCTCAATACCACACAGACAGAAAATGGCAAATAGAATATGAACTAAGGTTGATCTGGTAAAGGAACCTGCATTTTAGGGGTGCTTGGGTTACTCAATCAGCTAAGCATCTGCCAGGGGTCCTGGGATTGAGGTCTGCATCAGGCTCCTTGCTCCATGGGAAGCCTGCGTCTCCCTCTCCCTCTACTTGCCACTCCCTGTCAAATGAATAAATAAAATCTTAAAAAAGAAAGAAAGAAAGAACCTGTGTTTTGAATGCCATGCTATCTAGAGATTTAGTCTTCCAATGCTTAAAATACCCATAAGAAAAATTAAATATTTTTTCAGATACTTCTCAATGCCTTAATGTGAAAAACAAAAGGCATATTTATTAATTTACTTAGTTTACCCTGTCATTGTTATGTATGTTTATTCCTAAATAGTTTGTCTTCACTAAATGATGCTAAGAGCAGGAAAAGATGTTCAAGTTACTCTTGTTCAAATTTCTTATTTTCAATTGAGAAAAGTTACATGAGTCATACAATGTTATGAAGCCAGAGGGTGTAAGACCATGCTGTTCCATGTGCCAGTATATGAACAGTTTGCTACTATTTTATGATGCTATATGCTTGCAACAAAATTTTAAAAAAATGTTATAGTTCACAGCTTCCTTCCTTGAGGAAGTTTTGCTATGGAAATCATCAGTAGAACTGTACACTCTGGTGGCTTAATTTGTTCAGGAAGCTAGACTCTAATCTCAATACAGAGAATGAACAGTCTCAAACAGAAGCACTTTACAGACCACATTTTGAGTATCATTTTAAGACATATGAATGGAACCTTTAGTTCCTAATTTAGAGTCTCTTATTTTTCTTGCATTAGGTAAAGATGAAGGAAATTATAGCACTTAACCTTATTAGCTACATAAGCTATACAAATCAACTAAGGTTTTAAATAAAAATTTTCCATATTTACAGTGAAAAAAAAAACACCTACTTTATATATACTCTATCAGGTAAATTAAACATAACTTACATAAAATATGACACATAGTAGGCACCCAACAAAGTAACTAATAATAATATGTAAAATCTATGAAAGAAAGTCTATTTGGAGCCCATAAAACTCTGATTTAATTTATGATAAAGGTAATTTACTAAGACACACAAATTCTTGTCCAGAAAAGATAATGGAATCACTAAAATACTTAATATTCCAAGAATAATAGCAGTGCAAGGACAGTATCAGAAACAATACTGGTGGGGTTAACTGTTAAAACAACCAGAACAAAATGCATTTCCACTCTTGTCATTTATAAAAGCAGCAATAAAAATGATGGGGATTCCCTTCCCAGCATTGATTGAATAAGTTGTATTGACTTACTCTTCTGCTGTAAAAAAAAAATTCTAAAATACAGAAAATACTATATATTAAAAAATTTTTTCAGAGTGGATGACAGCACAAGACTGTAATACCTGAGAAGAGAAAAGTAAACAAGAGCCTTAAATTTGCAACAGATTTTTGCCTGGAAGCAAATTCTGGACAATGATTCCATGAGAATGCTTTTAAGTGGAAAATGGCAGTCTCAGTGAGTTAAAGAGATAGAGATAAGAGCTCAGAGAAAATGACCTAGCTGGAATTTATAGAAAGGATATTTAGAAAAGGAGGAGCTATGCAGAAAAAAAACCTGTATAGGATTGCCCTGGAGCACTGATGGTGAGGCTCAAGAGCCTGGGTAAAAAACAATCAAAGAATAGTAAACCAAGCAATTCTGAGAGTTCAAACAGAACTTGAAAATATCTGACTTCCAACTTGTCAAAATAGCCAGTCCTTGTTGAATATGGAGAGCATTTCGGAGAGAGCCTACCAATTCCATATCTTAGTGCTAGGGCTAAACTATCTTTAAAGACTGTACTAGAATGCCTTTAAAAGCTTAAAAACAAGTTCAGAAAGGATGGAGCCAATAGGTAAATAACTACCTGATAGAACAAAGCTCAATATTCTTTACAACAATACTATAAAAGCAGACATACAACAATGTCAGGCATTGGAATGGAATGACAATTCCTGCATTCAATAAAAAATTACTAAGCATCCCAAGAAGCTGGAAAATATGATCCAATCCAGAAGAATAATTATTAATAAAAATAGATCTAGAAATGTTAGCAGTGAGAGAACTGACAGAGTAGGATATCAAAAGAGCTATAACAATTTGTTCAATAATTTATTTAGAGGACATCATAAATATGATGGTGATAGAACTAAAGGAAATTCTATAAGTAAAAATAAAATATGTGAAATGAAAAACTCATTGGATGAGATTAACCTCAAATTAGAGACTTCAGAAAAAGGATTAGTAAACCTGAAAATAGAAAAATAGAAACTGTCAAAACTAAAGTACAAAAAGAAACAAGAAAAAGATTGAAATATATAAAAGGAACCTTAGTATCTTTTAGAAAATATGAAGTGGTACAGCATGCCTCTAATGAAAACCCAGAAGAAAAATAATGTAGAGTAGATTGTATTCCCAAATTTAATGAAACTTTTAAACTCATAGAATGAAAAACCTCAATAAGCCTCAAGACAGATAATTCCCTCAGCATTCACACATATACACACCCAAACAAGCCATGTCACAACAAAATTGCCTAAAAGCATTGATAATGACAAAATTTTAATAGCTCCCAGAGAATAAAACAAAGGATACTCTAGAGCTTTCCACAAACCTGTAGAAAGTATATTAATAATACACATACTGAACATTTAGTATATCCCTGATACTTATCTAAGGACATGTATCAACTCATTTAATCCTCAGTATAATTTTGTGATGTGGGAAACAATTTTATCACCCTTACTATATAGATGGAGAAACTGAAGAAAGGTGAGGTTCAGTAATGTACCAAAGTATGCATACCTCGTAAGTAATATGTATTGCCTATCAAATAATTAAGAGATTAAAGAAAAGCAACAAAATCAGTATTTTCAACTGCCCCTCTGTATTTTTCTAGAAATTCAACTTTTTTCTCTAGCGCTCTTTTTCCAGTGCTTTCATTTAGGTGCTTTGAAATAATAGAAACTCTTCTGTGCTAGCTGAATTGTGTTTTATTTTCTCTATTGTCAATTGGCACAACTTTATCTCAGAAGGAACTAGAAATTAAACTGTAAGGCCATCTGAAACTCGGCTCTTCCTAGAACATCTGCTCCCATCTCCCCTGTCTTTACAGATTTTACTTTCCCTGTTTTTCCATCTACAGAGTGGAAAATGCTTGTGCTTATTTCCTGAGTGTCTATGTTACATTTCTAA
>ML093094.1:38891-51276 GCA_003697995.1 Taxidea taxus jeffersonii | reverse complement strand
ACCTCCAGAAGTAGCCTCTCAACCCTAATCACAACTTCTAAGGAAAGATAATCTAATTGGTCCAATTTGGGTCAGGTAGAACCCATCTATGACTGCAGTGTAGAGATGGTGTTTGGGCTCACACAGTGAACTATACAGAGAGGAAAGACTTCAGAGAATTTCTAGGTGGATTATAGACTCATATTATAAAAGGTATTCCTCCTAAATAATTTAGTAATTTACTACTAAATATAGTAATAAATTTGTATAGTCTGCACAAATCCTTGAAAAATACCATTTTTCATGGGGATATAAGAACAGAGCAGGTGAGGTACTCTTCTGGAGCTTCAGGGAACTAGGGGCTCAACCTCCTGGTCATTAATCTCATATGGGCCCATTAGAATTTCATGGTCTTTCATGATTTCTCCAAATAATGATAATGAATATTGATAAATTATGTCCTCATGAACTCAGAGTGGTCAGAATACACATCTCTGATTAGTATTTTGAATTTCTGTGTCAATCTTTGGGGGGTTACATGGAGCTGTAGTTCCGCCCTCCATGAAAAAAGACACCCAGAAGCCACAAGTTAGTAAGAGAGCAGTTTTCCAAAACGTGTTTTTTTTTTTTTAAGATTTTTATTTATTTATTCAACAGACAGAGATCACAAGCAGGCAGAGAGGCAGGCAGAGAGAGAGGAGGAAGCAGGCTCCCTGGGAGGCAGAGAGCCCGATGCGGGGCTCGATCCGAGAACCCTGGGATCATGACCTGAGCCGAAGGCAGAGGCTTTAACCCACTGAGCCACCCAGGTGCCCCCCAAAACGTGTTTTACAAAGCATTAATCAGAGATGGACTCTGTAACAAAAATAAACCAGGGAATAACTATATATGATATAACCCCCTCCTGAAGAAACAAAAGGCATATTAGTATACAATAAAACTCTATCAAGTCCTGTAGCTAAGGAACCTGCTTCACATTTTCTGACCTACAAAGTCTAACACAGTTTTCTTTTTAGTAATGGGAAATAATGCAAATATAAACAAAAATTTTAAAAAGGTGGTTTAAAAAGGCATAATTTATTGGTTCATGTAACCCAATCTGGGAGGAACAACTGGCTTGAAACAATTATATCTGTTAATATAATCTGACATTAATGACATTGAATTTCTGTCTCACCATCAATAGTTCTTTATGCTTAATTCTCCAAGGGCAACTTTCCCCAAAAGAATTGTATTAAATATTTACTAACTTAAAAGCAACTCTTCAAAGAAGACAAATGCTAGAAGAGGTTGTTAATTAGCCTGATTTCACCTATGAGCATATTCTTAGACAATCTATAGTATCTAGGGAGATGGAATAATTAATTAGCATATCCTAGATTTCCTCATCTATTAGTCTGGCTAGGCTAGTCTATGTGGAGAAACAACTTCAAAATTTCAGTGGCTTAAAAATAATAACATATTTAAATAATAACTTATTTAACTTATTTAAAAATAATAACATGCCATAGTCCACCACTGGGTTAACAGTAACTCTACTCTATGTCATCTTTAATACAGGACCCAAACTGACTAAATAGCCTCTATATGGAATACTTACAGTGTCATGACTAGAATAAAGAGGCATGGAATACCATATACTGGCTGACTAGACAGGATACACATGACTTCTGCTCACATGCCACTGGACAGATGAGTCCCATGGCCAAGCCTGGTACTGAACAGAGAAGAATAATCCTTCTGCAGGAAAAAAGTAGAAGATATTTTCAAGCAATAATATGAGCTATCACAGTTAACTTTGCTGATAAAAATTATTTACCGTTCTTCCTCTCCTATATTTAGAACACATCCATCACTAATTGGGCTGACAGAGCAATTTTATGTGGAACACTTCTCATAGCATGGAAGAGAGAAGCATACAACACATTGGTTCTTAAAAGTTCCCCCAGGAAAATCCATTCACATTTCATTGGCCAAAGCAAGTCACATTAGCAAGCTTGGTATGAATAGAAAAGGAAACAGAAATCAATATGCAGAGAAGAATATGAGCATTTTTTAAATAAAAAACATAGTTTATCATACCCAACCTCCCATTTGTTGAGGGAACAGATACTATGTGTAGTAGCCCCAATAAGAGGGCCATTTGTGGTAAATATCTCTCTTACCCATAATGTGTTTAAATACATTCTAGATAAATTGAGTCTAGGAACTGCTGAAGACAGAATCTTTTCCTTGGCAATTTGCTGTACATAAGCATATGAAATAACATGGCATTGTAATAATGATATCTATATAATCTAACCCCATATTGTCTAAATTATTTACCTTTAGACCTCTTTATATGCTAGGAAATACCATTATGGAGACAGTAGTTCAACACTGGGAACTTAAGTTGGATAGTAGACCCCTGACAATCCATTAGATATCTTCTGAAAAATCTACAGAATTTTTTTTTTTGTAAAGATTTTGTTTATTTATTTAACAGACAGAGATCACAAATAGGCAGAGAGGCAGGCAGAGAGAGAGAGGAGGAAGCAGGCTCCCCTCTGAGCAGAGAGCCCGATACGGGGCTTGATCCCAGGACCCTGCTGAGCAGAGAGCCAGATGCAGGACTCGATCCCAGGACCCTGGGATCATGACCTGAGCCACAGGCAGAGGCTTTAACCTACTGAGCCACCCAGGCGCCCCAAATCTACAGATTTTAAAACTTGGTTGTAAAACATTTCTCACCAAGCTTTCTTCATATCATATTTTCATGGATAGTCATATATTTCCTTTGTCACAGTCCAACACTCCTTCACATTCATCTAGAGTTCCATTTTTTGAAAAATTTCTTTCCTTATAAAAAATACTTTATATTACATTATGAGAGTTACTACATTTGGCATGAGAAGACAGTGAAAAGTCACACTATTTTTTTTTTACTGTGGTAAAAATACATAAAACATAAAATTTGCCATTTTAACCACTTTAGATGTAAAATTCAGTGAAATCAAGTACATTCAAAATATTGTGCAACATCACTATTATCTATTTCCAAAACTTCTTCATCACCCCAAGCAGAAACTTAGTAACACAACACTGAATAATGCTTCAATGAAGATTGGCATACAAGTATCTGTTAGAGTCCTTGGTTTTAATTCTTTTGTTTATATACCTAGGAATGGAATTGTCTAATGCTAATACTGTCTTTAGCCTTTTGTGGCACTTTTAAATGGCTTACACAGTGGCTTCACCAGCAATGTATAGGGTTCCCATTTCTCCACATCCTCATGTTTCTTAGTTTTTAATAGCTAAAGCTCTTACCATGAATACCAGTCTCCTGTCATGCAAGATTCAAATTCTCACTTTGGAAATGTTACAAATTATATATCATTATTCATTTATGCATCTCTGAAAGTGCTAATTTTATTTTCATTAATAGTAATGATAATGATAATAATAGTGTCAATATACATAAAGGGTCTACTCTAATCAAAAACATTGAAAAGGTAGCTTAGACTGTTGAAAGAGACTGACTCTGACAAAGTAATTCCTTTATGGGCTCTCCTGGATCAGGTCCCATAAATGCATCAAGTAACTGATCTTAATTTGTTTTTTTTTTTTTTTTTCAAATAGATTTTCTGCCAAGGAAAAAGATACTTGTCCATTCTAAGTCATTAAATGAGCTCTCTGGTATGAATGAGTCCCTTGAGAATTGGGCAAGGCAATGCATCTCTATTTTCTAACATGTGATTGCCCAGTACATCTAAGAGTCACAGATCCAAGATGAAGAACAGGGAGATAATTCATATTCATTGAGCTCCTACTTTAGGAAATTCCTCATTTAATTTTCACAGTGGCACTATGAGTTGGGGAGACAGTATAGCGTAGTGAAGCACCTGGACTGTGGGTTCAGATTGGTTGGGTTCAACTGCTAATTCAAGTCCTGAATAGCTTTAGCAACTTTATTTAACTCCTTCCCACCTTTTTTCTTCCTTTCTTCCTTCCTTCTTTCCTTCCTCCCTTATTCCCTCTGTCTTTCCCTCCCCTCTTCCTTTCTTCTTTCTTTCACCCTTTCCTTCTTACACCTTTTTTCCCCTTCTCTTTTCTTTCTTTCTTTCTTTCTACATATATTCATTGAGCATCAAATTGTGTGTCTGGGGGGATCAAAAATGGCAAAATTTTTGTCCCTTGGAAATTACACACTACTTGGAAATATAAATATATAAATGAAAATGCTTTAAATAACAATAACAAAATAAAGCATGGAAAGATTTGGTTACAGAATTGCCAGTTTTATTTACCTGTAAATGAGATATTAAAAATACCTACCTCAAAGAGCTGCTGTAAGAAGTTAGAATTAAATGAATCATATAAAAGAGCTTATCAGAAAGCTTGATGGACAGGGAGAGTTATAAAAATTAAGGCCAGATAGGTTAACTATTTAATCCAAAATCGCATGGCTAGTAAGTGTAGCACTAGAATTGAAATATAATTTACCTATCCATAAACATCTTTCCATCATACTATGCTTCCTTCCTGAAATTCTAAATGTTAAGGGACAGATAGGAACCAATACTGATGCATTTCCTAAGAACTATCTTTCCTCTATCATTAGCAAACACGTTTCTCATAAATCATGTAAGTACCATTAAACAGGAGTTGAGTCACTTTCATTTTGAAGTCAAAATCAACATATTTCTTTTTTTTTTTAACTTTATTTAAGCTTTATTTAAACATATAATGTAACCCCACCACCCTCTCCAAACCCCTCTTCCCCCCACCCCCCTCAGTTTGTTTTATGACATTAAGAGTCTCTTTTGGTTTTTCTCCCTCCCGATCCCCTCTTCTTTCATTTTTACTTTTCCTACCACCTTAACTCCCACCCCCGTTGCATCTCCACTTCCTCATATCAGGGAGATCATGTGGTAGTCCTCTTTCTCCAGTTGACTTATTTCGCTAAGCATAATACGCTCTAGTTCCATCCATGTCGTCGCAAATGGTAAGATTTCATTTCTTTTGATGGCTGCATAGTATTCCATCGTATATATATACCACCTCTTCTTTATCCATTCATCTGTTGATGGACATCTAGGTTCTTTCCATAACTTGGCTATTGTGGACATTGCTGCTATAAACATTCGGGTACACGTGCCCCTTTGAATCACTACGTTTGTATCTTTAGGATAAATACCCAGTAGTGCAATTGCTGGGTCATAAGGTAGCTCTATTTTCAATTTTTTGAGGAACCTCCATGCTGTTTTCCAGAGTGGTTGCACCAGCTTGCATTCCCACCAACAGTGTAGGAGGGTTCCCCTTTCTCCACATCCTCGCCAGCATCTGTCATTTCCTGACTTGTTCATTTTAGCCATTCTGACTGGTGTGAGGTGGTATCTCATTGTGGTTTTGATTTGTATTTCCCTGATGCCCAGTGATGTGGAGCACTTTTTCATGTGTCTGTTGGCCATCTGGATGTCTTCTTTGCAGAAATGTCTGTTCATGTCCTCTGCCCATTTCTTGATTGGATTATTTGTTCTTTGGGTGTTGAGTTTGCTAAGCTCTTTGTAGATTTTGGATACTAGCCCTTTATCTGATATGTCATTTGCAAATATCTTTTCCCACTCTGTCAGTTGTCTTTTGGTTTTGTTGACTGTTTCCTTTGCTGTGCAAAAGCTTTTGATCTTGATGAAGTCCCAATAGTTCATTTTTTCCCTTGCTTCCCTTGCCTTTGGCGTTGTTCCTAGGAAGAAGTTGCTGCGGCTGAGGTCGAAGAGGTTGCTGCCTGTGTTCTCCTCAAGGATTTTGATGGATTCCTTTCTCACGTTGAGGTCCTTCATCAATTTTGAGTCTATGTTCGTGTGTGGTGTAAGGAAATGGTCCAATTTCATTTTTCTGCATGTGGCTGTCCAATTTTCCCAACACCATTTGTTGAAGAGGCTTTTTTCCATTGGATGTTCTTTCCTGCTTTGTCGAGGATTAGTTGACCATAGAGTTGAGGGTCTATTTCTGGGCTCTCTATTCTGTTCCATTGATCTATGTGTCTGTTTTTGTGCCAGTACCATACTGTCTTAATGATGACAGCTTTGTAGTAGAGCTTGAAGTCTGGAATTGTGATGCCACCAACTTTGGTTTTCTTTTTCAATATTCCTTTGGCTATTCGAGGTCTTTTCTGGTTCCATATAAATTTTAGGATTATTTGTTCCATTTCTTTGAAAAAATTGGATGGGATTTTGATAGGCATTGCATTAAATGTGTAGATAGCTTTAGGTAGCATAGACATTTTCACAATATTTATTCTTCCAATCCATAAGCATGGAACATTTTTCCATTTCTTTGTGTCTTCCTCAATTTCTTTCATGAGTACTTTATAGTTCTCTGAGTATAGATTCTTTGCCTCTTTTGTTAGGTTTATTCCTAGGTATCTTATGGTTTTGGGTGCAATTGTAAATGGGATTGACTCCTTAATTTCTCTTTCTTCTGTCTTGTTGTTGGTGTAAAGAAATGCAACTGATTTCTGTGCATTGATTTTATATCCTGACACTTTACTGAATTCCTGTACAAGCTCTAGCAGTTTTGGAGTGGAGCCTTTTGGGTTTTCCACATATAGTATCATATCATCTGCAAAGAGCGATAGTTTGACTTCTTCTTTGCCGATTTGGATGCCTTTAATTTCTTTTTGTTGTCTGATTGCTGAGGCTAGGACTTCTAGTACTATGTTGAATAGCAGTGGTGATAGCGGACATCCCTGCCGTGTTCCTGACCTTAACGGAAAAGCTCTCAGTTTTTCTCCATTGAGAATGATACTTGCCGTGGGTTTTTCATAGATGGCTTTGATAATATTGAGGTATGTGCCTTCTATCCCTACACTTTGAAGAGTTTTGATTAGGAAGGGATGTTGCACTTTATCAAATGCTTTTTCAGCATCTATTGAGAGTATCATATGGTTCTTGTTCTTTCTTTTGTTAATGTACTGTATCACATTGATTGATTTGCGGATGTTGAACCAACCCTGCTGCCCTGGAATAAATCCCACTTGGTCGTGGTGAATAATCCTTTTAATGTACTGTTGGATCCTATTGGCTAGTATTTTGGTGAGAATTTTCACATCTGTGTTCATCAAGGATATTGGTCTGTAATTCTCTTTTTTGATGGGATCCTTGTCTGGTTTGGGGATCAAGGTGATGCTGGCCTCATAAAATGAGTTTGGAAGTTTTCCTTCCATTTCTATTTTTTGGAACAGTTTCAGGAGAATAGGAATTAATTCTTCTTTAAATGTTTGGTAGAATTCCCCTGGGAAGCCATCTGGCCCTGGGCTTTTGTTTGTTGGGAGATTTTGGATGACTGTTTCAATCTCCTTACTGGTTATGGGCCTATTCAGGTTTTCTATTTCTTCCTGGTTCAGTTTTGGCAGTTTATATGTCTCTAGGAAAGCATCCATTTCTTCCAGATTGTCGAATTTGTTGGCATAGAGTTGTTCATAATATGTTCTTATGATTGTTTGTATTTCTTTGGTGTTGGTTGTGATCTCTCCTCTTTCATTCATGATTTTATTTATTTGGGTCCTTTCTCTTTTCTTTTGGATAAGTCTGGCCAGGGGTTTATCAATCTTATTAATTCTTTCAAAGAACCAGCTCCTAGTTTCATTGATTTGTTCTATTGTTTTTTTGGTTTCTATTTCATTGATTTCTGCTTTGATCTTTATTATTTCTCTTCCCCTGCTGGGTTTAGGCTTTCTTTGTTGTTCTCTCTTGAGTTCCTTAAGGTGTAGGGTTAGGTTGTGTATTTGAGACCTTTCCTGTTTCTTGAGATAGGCTTGTATCGCTATATATTTTCCTCTCAGGACTGCCTTTGCTGTGTCCCACAGATTTTGGACCGTTGTGTTTTCATTATCATTTGTTTCCATGGTTTTTTTCAATTCTTCTTTAATTTCCTGGTTGACCCATTCATTTTTTAGAAGGATGCTGTTGAGCCTCCATGTATTTGTGCTCTTTCCACATTTCCTCTTGTGATTGAGTTCTAGCTTCAGAGCATTGTGGTCTGAAAATATGCAGGGAATGATCCCAATCTTTTGATACCTGTTGAGACCTGATTTATGACCCAGGATGTGATCTATTCTGGAGAATGTTCCATGGGCACTAGAGAAGAACGTGTATTCTGTTGCTTTGGGGTAGAATGTTCTGAATATATCTGTGATGTCCATCTCGTCCAGTGTGTCATTTAAGACCTTTATTTCCTTGTTGATCTTTTGCTTGGATGATCTGTCCATTTCAGTGAGGGGTGTGTTAACGTCTCCAACTATTATTGTATTCTTGTCAATGTGTTTCTTTGATTTTGTTATTTGTTTATATAGTTGGCTGCTCCCATGTTAGGGGCATAGATATTTAAAATTGTTAGATCTTCTTGTTGGACAGACCCTTTGAGTATGATGAAGTGTCCTTCCTCATCTCTTATTATAGTCTTTGGCTTAAAATCTAATTGATCTGATATAAGGATTGCCACCCCAGCTTTCTTCTGAAGTCCATTAGCATGGTAAATTGTTTTCCATCCCCTCACTTTCAATCTGGAGGTGTCTTCAGGTCTAAGATGAGTTTCTTGTAGGCAGCATATGGATGGGTTTTGTTTTTTTATCCATTCTGAAACCCTGTGTCTTTTGATTGGGGCATTTAGCCCATTTACATTCAGGGTAACTATTGAGAGATATGAATTTAGTGCCATTGTATTGCCTGTATGGTGATTGTTACTGTATAATGTCTCTGTTCCTTTCTGGTAATACTTTTAAGGTCTCTCTTTGCTTAGAGGACCCCTTTCAATATTTCCTGTAGAGCTGGTTTGGTGTTTACAAACTCTTTCAGTTTTTGTTTGTCCTGGAAGCTTTTAATCTCTCCTTCTATTTTCAATGATAACCTAGCTGGATAAAGTATTCTTGGCTGCATGTTTTTCTCGTTTAGTGCTCTGAATATATCTTGCCAGTTCTTTCTGGCCTGCCAGGTCTCTGTGGATAAGTCTCCTGCCAATCTAATATTTTTACCATTGTACGTTACAGACTTCTTGTCCCGTGCTGCTTTCAGGATTTTCTCTTTGTCGCTAAGACTTGTAAATTTTACTATTAGATGGCGGGGTGTGGGTCGGTTCCTACTGATTTTGAGAGGTGTTCTCTGCGCCTCCTGGATTTTGATGCTTGTTCCCCTTGCTATATTAGGGAAATTCTCTACAATAATCCTCTCCAGTATACCTTCTGCTCCTATTTCTCTTTCTTCTTCTTCTGGAATCCCAATTATTCTAATGTTGTTTCATCTTATGGCATCACTTATCTCTCGAATTCTCCCCTCGTGGTCCAGTAGTTGTTTGTCTCTTTTGCTCAGCTTCTTTATTCTCTGTCATTTGGTCTTCTATATCACTAATTCTGTCTTCTGCCTCATTTATCCTAGCAGTAAGAGCCTCCATTTTTGATTGCACCTCATTAATAGCTTTTTTTATTTCAACTTGATTAGACTTTAGTTCTTTTATTTCTCCAGAGAGGGCTTTTATATTTCCTGACAGGGTTTCTCTAATATCTTCCATGCCTTTTTCGAGCCCGGCTAGAACCTTGAGAATCGTCATCCTGAATTCCAGATCTGACATATTACCAATGTCTGTATTGATTAGGTCCCTAGCCTTCGGTCCTGTCTCCTGCTCTTTTTTTTGTGGTGAGTTTTTCCGCCTTGTCATTTTGTCCAGATAAGAATCCGCTGTTCTCCTTGTTAAGTGAACTTGGTCTTGGGTGGATTTCTTTGATCTTCTGGGGGAGGGGCCTGTTGTAGTGATTCTCAGGTGTCTTTGCCCCAGGCGGAGTTGCACCGCCCTTACCAGGGGCCGGGCTAAGTAATCCTCTCAGGTTTGCTTTCAGGAGCTTTTGTTCCCTGAATGCGCTTTCTGTAGAGTTCCGGAGGACGGGAATGACAATGGCGGCCTCCCAATCTCCGGTTCAGAGGAGCCGAGAGTTAGGGGCCCCAGTCTTCAGTGCGCCTTCAGAGAAAAGCGTTTAATCCCTCCAGTCTCCCAAGCCCACGTTTGCGCCGGAGACTGCGCGCGCCCGCCGCAGACACCGCGCGCGCCCGCAGACCACGTGTGCGCTCAGAGAAAATCGTGCCTAAGCAGTCCCGTCTCACTGGCTTCTGGGAGTGCTCCGAGCTCACCCAGCCTGTGACCAAGCGTCTCTGTCTCTGGCACAGTCCCACCTGGAGTCTCCGGACCCCGTAGATCCCTGAGCTCTCCCAGGTCGGCGGAGTCTCCCCGGATCTTGTGGGGACCCCTTGCACAGAGCACCGGCCCGTGCCACAGAGCACCGGTCCGTGTCACAGACCACTAGGAAATCTCGGCTCTGTCTCCGCAGCCGGCTTCCCCGCTCTAATACCTGTGAGCTCTGCGACACTCAGACACCCCCGATCCTTCTGTGACCCCGTGGGACCTGAGTCCACATTGTCCCCGTGAGGTCTTCACTCCAGTTTAGCCTCTGGAGGGATGTCCCTCCGTGGAGCCGACTTTTAAAAGTCCTGATTTTGTGCTCCGTTGTTCCGCCGCTTGCCGGGAGCCGGCCCCTCCTCCTGGGGTCTATCTTCCCGTCGCGTTGGATTCACTTCTCCGCTGGTCCTACCTTTCAGAAAGTGGTCGATTTTCTGTTTCTAGAATTGTTTTTCTTCTCTTCGATCTCCTGTTGGATTTGTAGGTGTTCGGAATGGTTTGATAGGCTATCTAGCTGATCTCCTGCTGGCTGATGTCGTCTCAGCCTCCTACTTCTCCGCCATCTTGACTCCTCCCCCCAAAATCAACTATTTCTTAAATGGAGTGTTCGAGATAGGGAATTTTATAAAATTTCTTCTTTCTTACAGTCTTTCACTATCTGGAACAATAATATCATATGATCCGTGAATTCAAGTTCCAAGGAAAAGTTATATACCCATGAAATTCAAATATCTCTAGGCCAGTTTGAGTTTGACCAGGATAAGAATTTGGGGAGCTCACAAACTATTTTATCAGCAACAATCCTTACCTAGAATATTTTTTCAGAGTATAGAGAACTGGAAGAAGTTAGAAGTCACACCCACTGCTATGGCTGACAATGGGTCAGGTATATACACTTAATACCCTAGCTTCTTTGGATTTCTATATATACCAGGGGACAGTGTTTTCCAGTTTGCCTGGTTCATGCATATGTTGGTTATCCTGCCATAATTAATACCCCTTCTTTTCCTGATAAAACCATCCTTCTTTGGATAATAAATTACATGCTCACTCTGTAAATAAGCATGCAGCCAGAGAGTGGATAACACTCTCTAGTGTTAGAATTTCTCAATGAATAAATTTTACTTTGAGTTATTTAAGTCCTGAAAGTTAATAAAAAATCTGCCCTTTTGGGTTTTTTGTAGTTTGATATGATGAGATTCAGTTTGAGATTTCACATCTACTGACTTACAATGAAACTGTTAATAGTACTTGTCCATTATTTTCATTTATAAAAAAGATTTATTTATTTGAAAGAGAGAGAGAGCGTGCAGGGGGAGGGGGAGAGGGAAAGAGAATATCAAGCAGACTCCACTCTGAGCCCAGCGTCCAATGTGGGCTTTGATTTCATGACCCTGAGATCATGACCTGAGCTGAAATCAAGAGTCAGCCACTTAACAAACTAAGCCACCCAGGTGCCCAACACTCATGTGTTATTTTCTATGCTCAATTCCACATACGTACATTACAATTCAATAACTGATTGTCTAAATAAATGTAAAACAAAACAAAACAAAACCCACTGTCTCTGTAGTGGTATTTCAGATAATTAATGAAAGTTTTATAAATAAGGTTTTTGTCTCTTTCTTGAATGAGAAAAAGCAACAACAACAAAACAGAAACAAAATCAAATAAGTATGTTCAATAGAAGTAATGCTGATCTAAAAGGTGGGTGGGTTGGGTGGGGGGGTGTTGAGGATTATTGCACTTCCAGACTTAACATGGCTTTAGCTGCTTTGTTTTCTAATTGCAAACTGGTAAACACATTGAAAAGACATAAAAAAAACAAACACAATCTCACAGCAGGTGTTTGTTGGTGCTAAGAAAATATTTTAAAGAAGATTTAACTCACATTATCTTCTTTGGTATCTATAAAACAGCAAACTAAACAAACTCTTAAAAGATCCCTTTGGTATTACATCAAGGAATGGACAATTATCTTGAGTAAAAACACACACTTAACCTTGTCCAAAATTGGATGGTTTTCTCAGCCAACTGAGTTTTAGAAACTGGAACTTTGAACTCTGAGGAAAAAGCAAAGCCTAAACTTCTTAACTTGGCATTTGGAGTACACACTCTTGCCCTGACCTGCATACTACCACCCCCCCCAACTTCTTTATTACAACCAAATTCAACTACCTGGATACCAGAAAAGCCGTTCCTT
>ML093094.1:17912-33891 GCA_003697995.1 Taxidea taxus jeffersonii | reverse complement strand
GTATATGATCTTTTCAAAGCTTTGTTGACTTGTAATTGATATACAAAAAAAATGCACATATTTAATACATGCATTTTGATGTGTTTGGACCTATTGTGGAAAATTGGAACAATTTTTTCCTTATATGTTTGGATTCCCTGCATTCACTAGGGAATCCATCTGGACCTGGTGCTATTTTGGAAGATTATTTATTACTGATTCAATTTCTTTAAGAAATATAGCCAGAAATTTCTTACTCTGACATTAGTAGTCCCCACAGAAGTTTCTGCTCTGGTAAATTGTGACTGTCTGTATTTGTAATTCTCTTCAATTTTGAAGCCTTGGTTTACCTCGTGACCGCATATCTCTTATGCGTGCAAGAAGAGTTGCTGATTTTTCCATTTGCTCAGATTTTACTTCTTTTTAAGACAGAATGGTGACTTCCAAGCTTCTTACATGCTGAACTGGAAGCCAGAAGTCCACTTCCCTCTGTTTTTCTTTTAACTATTCTCCTTTATGTCTCTCTTTCAAGGAATGTCCTTGAATTACTGGAGTTTCTTTTGTTTTTGCTCATACTTGTAGTGAACCAGCAATGCCTGGGAATCTTGAGCACATAATTTTTTGTCTTAGAGTCTACCTGTGAAGAAACCACCTAAGAAAATGATATATTACAGAGAAAGGTAGAAGGGAAACGTTTGGTACACAGTATCGATCCCCGGTGAGTTGAAGATTTTTCTGCAGCAATATTATCATCTCTCCCCCAGAAACTGATTTATTTCTACTTTATCGAACTTACCATCTGTAGTACCTACCATCTATCATGCATTTGGCATTCAATTTAATGTATTAGTTTCCTATTACTATGTAACAAATTACTAAAAACTTAACAGTTTAAATCCATCTATCATCTATCATTTATTTAGATAGATCTTTTCTTTCTTCCTACCTATCTATATCTATCAGTCAATAGATATATCTTACAATATCTCTAAGTTAAAAGTGTAACAAATTGCAAAAAACTTAGCAATTTAAATAGCTCTATCTATCTCTATATCTTTCTATCTATCTATAGATCAATACTGATAGATAGGTATAGCTATATAAATATATCTTAACAATTTCTCTAGATTAAATGTCTAGGTATAGATTAGCTGGGTCCTCTGCTCAGAGTTTCATCAGGCTGAAATCAAAGTGTTAGCCAGGGCTATAACCTCACCTGTGGTTCAGGGTTCTCTTCCATAGTGAGTGAATATTAGCAGAATTTAGTTTCTCGCATTTACTGGAATAAAGTCTTCATTTTCTTGTTGGCTCTTGGCCAGTGAATGCCCTTAGCTCCTAGAGGCTGACCTTATGTTCTTTCCACATGGCTCTCTTCAAGTTCAGTTCACAACATGGTTGTTTTCTTCTTCACTGCAAGCAGGAGCAGTCTCTGACACTTTGAATTTATCTGATTTCTTCTAAAGACTCATCTGGTTAAGTCAAGCCCATTCAGGACAACCTCTTTTTTTTTTTTAATATTTTTTTTTATTTAAATTCAATTAATTAACATGTAGTATATTATTAGTTTCAGAGATAGAGTTCAATGATTCATCAGTTGTATATAACACCCAGTGCTTATTACATCATGTGCCCTCCTTAATGCCCAGGATGCAGTTACCCCATCCCCCTGACTCCCTTCTCTTCCAGCAGCCCTGTTTGTTTCTTATGATTAAGAGTCTCTTATGGTTTGTCTCCGTCTCTGATTTCATCTTGTTTTATTTTTCCCTCTCTTCCCCTATGATCCTCTGTTTTGTTTCTTAAAATCCACATATGAGTAAAATCATATAATTGTCCTTCTCTGATTGACTTACTTCACTTAGCTTAATACCCTCTAGTCAGGATAACCTCTTTTTATGAACTCAATGACAATTTTTAGGGAACCTAAGTTACATCTGAAATATCACTTCTGATATATTATGTATTATAGTCACAGGTGTGATGACTCATCATATTCACAAGTCCCACACATATGCAAGGTGAGGGAATCATACAGGGGACATGGGAATCCTAGAGACCACTGATTTTTGTCTACACACCTCTTAAACCCCTATACTTTCTTCTTGCATATAGAACCTTTTGCTTTAGAGTGATTTTCTGTAATGTAAAAGTATTGTGGATTTTAAGTGGTGGCTGTAATAGTGATTGTGCTCATAGCTATAATTGTCATTTTATACAAGGGAACAATATGTCTCCATTATATGATTCCCACAATCCAAATATGAAACCAGAAAACACTGCCCCAAGAACTTTAGAGCAATATAGACCAAGATTCAAGTTCAGTTTATATGGTAAGTTATTTCATTTCTACAATTTTTTCTTTTGCTTGAAAAATGGGTATAATACTACCTGTTTCACAGGTTTCTAAGAGGATCAGAAGAAATTATTAGACAAGTGATTGACAGGTAATCTGTGCCTAACAAGTGGGAGGAACTTTATCTTCTTATTCCTGGAATTACAGACTGTTTTAAGTGAATTTTCCAGAAAGGAAAGCCATTTTTATAAAGACATGGAACATATTTGCCTGACAAGCAACAGATGCTTAGGAAAGTAATTAACCAGTGCATACAGACAAAAACAATTTATCAGTCACAGGAAGCATTTTACAGTAAAAGGTAGTCTAAAAGAGGCAAGGAGAATTGCAAAAAGGCAATTGCAAAAAAAAATTTTCCCCCTGGGTAGAGCAGAGGGAGGGGCTTGTGGCATGGAGAACTGTCAGAGAAGCCCCATATTTTGCAAATGGTAAGATATAAAAGCCTCCAGGTGTGGAAAGTTCATTGGTTTTATGGAGTGGGGAAAATTAGATGTTTTCTAGGGAAGTTTATCTTATCTTCATTGTCTGGGGACTTTCAGGCTTCAGCTATAGAAGGACAGAACTAGGTAAGATTTTAACAAATACTGATTAATGAACTATTTACAATAGTGATAAACATATTGCTTCTGTATTCAAATAGTCCCCAAAGTATTCAAGATTGATAGAGTTTCTTGATCTTGAATTTTAAATAACATTTATTGAGGGCTTACTATAGACCAGGGAGTATGCTACATGTTTGTGTATTTGGCCTAATTCAATTCATGATGAGATATATGCTACCCTTATTATCATTTAATCACAAATGAGAAAACTGACTCAAAGACATTAAGTAATTTGTCCAATCAGGCTAACTCAAAGGATAGAAGAGAAGAGAAGCAGGGCTATAATTCAGCTGTAAATCCCAAACTGCACACCCAACCTCTCAGCCACACATATTTAAAGTAACATGCCTTTAGCATTCTCTTGCCTGAATTTTGGTTGTCAGTTAGGAATCAACCCCTAAGATCTCTTCAGGGCACCTTTTCCATACAGTTTCTCAATTTGCATTCACTGATGTATTTCTGTTCTTTCCACTCTGTGCCCTTTGTGGGCTGGCTAGGGAATGGAACTTGGGGCAGGTATGAGGAATTCTAGCAGGAAGAAACCTCTGATGAATGCTTGATTTGCGGAGATGGAGGAATGCTCACTGGTTTTACCCATGCTCTCTAATGCTTTCACACATGCTAGTGTGTTAATAGCAAGGCCCATCACAAATGACTATTTCCACTTTCAAATCATCTCTTATTATCTCTGCTCAGTGTCTGTGAGCAGGTTTAATCTATTCCTCACCACTCAAACCATTTTATTCTAACTACCGAATAACATTTCCCACTTCCCACATTCAGGGAAAGGCTAAATCATTTAAACAGAGTTTTGCATGACTTACTTAAAGCTGACAGTTTGCACGTGTAGAATTCAAACTCTCTAGAAACCTGATGAATTCCCCTAGATTTTATTAGTTTGCAATTTTTTGAAAGATGCAATAATGCCCTAGCTTGAAGGGATGACGGTAATACAAAAAAGCTTTCTTAATATCAAGACAAATCTCCTGAATCAGGGTCAGCACTGAATCTAAACGGTAATTCTCCCAAATCCAGATGTAGAATTATGAATTCTATATTCCTTTCTTATTCTAAATCACTTTTCCATGAGTCGGAATTGATTTTCTCTAGGGACTTCAGGCATCTTCCATAATATCTGGGGCACATTTGTATGATAGTAAACAGATATGATTGGAAAGAGTTTACCAGAGTATACAGATGTGAACATTGTCAGAAAAATAAAAAACAAAAAAGCAGAAAACAGTTTAGTGTGTTATTAAAATCATAAACTAAACTATGTGTTTTTAAAGAAGTTTCTTGACAAAGTCTTCACTCTGTCTTATTTGGGTATATGAAACATGACATAAAGTTCTGCATAGAGAATACTCTCATTAAGTGAAAACAAATAGAAAGTTAATCAGAAATAGCTGCCCATAAAGAATGGGCACACTCTCACACACACAAAAGTCATACACTGTACAGTAAAGTCATATAAGCATCAGTATCATAAAAATTATGAACAACTTAGAACAATTCTAATTTTCACCAATTCTAACTGGATGACTTAGCCAACTTAGTGTTTTAAGTTTTTATCTGTAAATGGTAATAATGACAGGTATTTCACAGAGCTAATCAAGACAATGTGATATAGAAGCATACACATAGTAACATTTTAAAAAACAACTACTATTTCCTTCCATTTCCTTCCTAAATGTGCTCTGATTTAGCAACTTGCTTACAGCAAAGCCATGCGTCTAAAACTGGGGAAAGATCATGAATATACTTAATTGTCTAAAGATATTAATGATTAATCGAACCATGAACCAAACCAGTTTGAATTGTAACTTCTCTCTGTATTCATATTTAATTGAACTGGGCCAGAACCAGAGCATCAGAATATTATCCTAATGGGACCTTAACCAAATTATATTTGATTCAGTTTAATCCCATCACTGACTTACTATTCTACCTTTTGGAGACTGCAAATTCTTTGACATCTAAGAAAGATCTCATTTGATTCTTTGTCACCTAACCTGACATATAGGGCATATGGTTAATTTGTGTTAAAAATAAATAAAGCCATTTAACTTCTGCCATAATTTTTCCATTCCTATTACAGTGATAGCAATATATATTTTACCTCATTAACCAGATGTTTGAAATCCTAAGTCAGATAATAGACATAAGACTCCTTTGAAAATACATTATGTGCTATAAAAAAATCATTATTATTTAACATATGGCCAATATATTGCCCTGTATTCTTTTATTACCCTGTCTTTTTAAAATTAATAACATTTAAATAGTATTGCCAGTATAATTCACTAGTTTATGAATACTACCCAAAATATAACCATGCCTGACAAAATTATATTTTGAAAGATAAGGTTTTATTTTATTATTTTTTAAAGATTTTATTTATTTATTTGACAGAGAGATCACAAGCAGGCAGAGAGGCAGGCAGAGAGAGAGGAGGAAGCAGGCTCCCTGCTGAGCAGAGAGCCCGATGTGGGGCTCAATCCCAGGACCCTGGGATCATGACCTGAGCCTAAGGCAAAGGCTTTAACCTACTGAGCCACCCAGGTGCCCCTTGAAATATGGCTTTAAAATACGGATAGGTTTCCTATGTATTCTGGAAATAAGGTAAATATCAGCCAATAACCGAACCACAAAGTGTATCATCAGTCTTCATGATGCAAATTTTGAGGTAAAATGGAGCAAAAAACTAACCCAGATTGACCACGAAGTCTTTAGTTCCCTTCATTCTCAAAATTACCCTCATATTCAGGATGCTTGGGTGCCTCAGTCAGTTAAACATGTGCCTTTGTCCTGGGATCAAGTCCCATATCACGCTCCTCACTCAGTACAGTCTGCTTCTCCCTCTGCTTGTGCTCTCTCTCTGGCAAATAAATAAATAAAATCTTTTTAAAAATTACCCTCATATTCTAGCATGTTCATTTGCTAAAATTTGATCTGTCCATACACTTGGAACCAGACCCAACTGTAGCTCATTCTTTTTTAACAGTGAGACAGACCCTGTAGGATTCTAAGAGACAGTGACCACTTGGTAGTTCCTGTCAAATGCATTCCTTTTCTTTCTTTCTTTCTTTTCTTCAAGATTATTTATTTATTTATTTATTTATTTGACAGACAGAGATCACAAGTAGGCAGAGAGGCAGGCAGAGAGAGAAGAGGAAGCAGGCTCCCTGCTGAGCGGAGAGCCTGATGCGGGGTCCTGAGCCGAAGGCAGAGGCTTTAACCCACTGAGCCACCCAGGTACCCCTCAAATGCATTTCTTAATAATATGTTGATATTACAAGGGGGCAGTAGGTAGTGGTGGCAGAGTCTGGACTCAAGAACTAAACTGCTAAGTATTCCCCACTGACTTTAAATCCATGGGCAAGGGACTTGACCTCTCCTTAACTACTCTTCCTCATTTTCAAAATGAAAATCATAATAAAACTTTACTTGCTGGGTTTTGTGAGGACTTAATGAAATAATGTATATGAAACACACTTAAAACAGTTTCTGAAATATTCATCCAAATATTTTCGAGGCTGAGAGTTGGTGTTATTTATTAGATTATCTCATAGAAGATGTAAAAGGAGTTTTATATAATGCCTGAAGCTCATGCCCTTCAGGGACAACCAGCTGACAACCAGCTATAGGGAAGGTATTTTTTTGGCTATGTATGTATATTTTCCCTGTGTAGACAGTAGGGACCAATAAAGACCAAATTGTGACTTTCTTTTGCTAATGGGATACAAAAGTAATTTTTTTAAAAATTTTGTACAGAAACTTAGAAAGCACTATCTTTCTTAAACATATGAAATATTACATTTCTCAGTTTCCCATTTGTTTGGCTGGGGTCATAGACTAATTGTGGCCAACAGATTGTGAGTGGAATTGCCATGTGTCACTTTTGTGTTGAGGCAGTGAAAAACCCCTCTGCAATATTCCAACACTCTCTTCCCCTCTGAAGTAAGTGTGGAGGCAGAAATGGAGAGCCTAGACCTAGCAACCTGGATGGGTAAGTTCACTGCATAAGGAAATCTGCTTGGGAAGTTGTCAGCAAAATTTGTGTGAGTGAGAAATAAATTTTATGTCTTAAGCCACTAATATTTTAAGGGTTATTTGTGGTCTCAACATAAGCCTACTCCATCCTTATAAGTATACATGTTTTATAAACAAAGGAGTTTCAGTAGAATATTTACAGGTATTATGTTTTCTTATGAATCTGTCTCTAATAAGTGGCACATGATCCTGACTTAATTTATTAAAGACTAATAGAAAATAGTCACAATTTGTTAATGTAGCTATTTTCCTAATGAGAAAGAAAAGCTGCACTTGGTGATCTCAGGGTAAATCAGCCTCCACATTGGAGACTGAATCTTTTAAGAGTATCTGTTAATTATCATTACAAACAATTAGCTATAACAAAGTAAAATAAAATGCAAAAATCTAAAAAAATGAGGAAATTTATCACCATAATTTTGCCACCCTCCCACACTCTGCCAAGAACTCTAGAGAGCCTGAGACTTTATATCACTAGCAAACTAAAAATTTAGCCTGTTGCAATTTCATGGAAGGTGGCAAAAGACAGAAGACTCCTGGTTCAGAGAAGAATTTAATTACTCAGAGCAATAGCAGTATCTAGAGTATCAGCATTCATACAGTTCTCAGAACCTCAAATACCATAGAATGGCATACAGAAAACTATGTGACATCTACATATGCAGTGTGTATTTATACCACAAGAATTCCCACTTAGAGAACCCAAAATCTTTGATAATGGGCAATGAAGCTACTTGATTTTTGCCCAGGACAGAGATACAATCTTTATCATATGGTACAGCAAACAAATGGCCACTTTTCTCTAGAGGGAGATATTATCTCTATCTTCTGAGGCTGTTTGCTCTATAAACATCCTTGAAAAGATAGTAGAGAACAAAAGGAGTCAGTAGCTCTGCTTGTAAGACATGTGGAAATATGAGGAACACATGGAAAATTATCTCCCCAAGGTATTTATACTTCATTCTTACATTGTTTGGCTTCTAGAAAATGTTCCCGTGAATATGATAATCCACTCCCACTCCAATTAATACAAAAAACTTGTCTAGAAATAAATCAGTTCAATTTTTCTCATGTAGCTTTGAATAAAGGCGTATATCAATAGAACTCCAGGCATTAGGATGAGGTCAACCTACATTGGGAACCTTAATCATTGTCCTTGGGTCCTGGACCTAACAAGTTGAACAAACCCAAAATTATTACTGTCTTATTTAGAAAGTCAGGTGATTTTCTCCTTAAGAGTCTGTATTAACTTTTCCATTTGGCCCACAGCATTAATCAAGGCAGAGAAAAATGTCTTCAGGATTGTGTTAAATTGGCTTGCAAGGAAAAATTCTAGGGTAATTTGATCATCTATAACAACCCTGGCCAGTGAGTTGAATCTGACTTTCATGCATTTCAGGGATACATTTTGACGAGTTTTTCTAAGAGGATGGCCCTTACCATCAAGATAACTGCTAGGTACACAAAAATAACAATACCTTTGGTTTTCCCTCCAAGAAACTCCCTTAATAAACCAGGGTAGTCTTACCTTAAAGAGATCTCTATAGTCATCTGAGGGCTACATGACCTCCTGGTGCTGTTTTCTTAAATACTTGAGGGTTTCTCTGACCCCTACAGGGCAGTTACCACATTTTTAGGAGAAAGGCAAGCTGATGTCTGACTTCCACACAAAAATTGCATATTCAAGGGTTCACATGGTGCCTCTTGAAAGAGCTTTTTGGTTTTTTTGTTTTTTTTTTTTTTTACCGTTGTTGCCCTCTCCCCAAGGGGGATCTATATAGGTTGCAAATATAGCTTGACAGTGCTTCCAAGCTGACTGGTGGCCATAGGGTATCTAATCTAGTTTGAATAATTGAGTTTTATTTTTCTTTTTGAGGGAATTGAGGGCAGCTAGGTTAGCCAATTCTGTTTGTTCACACCAGTGCCTGGGTGTCATTCATCTGTGCTTCAGAAAGACTGGGTATCAGTTACAGGAATGGGGATGTGCTGCTAGCCTGATGTTTTGATAGATATTTCACGCGGAGGAGGTGCAGGTCTTGTTTGACGGGATCATATGCCCTGGATTATCCAGTTGAAGACACTGTGCCTTTAATTTATGTCCTTATAGATGCAAAGTTCATACTGGGTCATTTGAGAACAGAGTCTACATTCAAAGTTGTTAACTCAGTTGATAAAATTACCTTTAGCCTTTAAGATGGTTTGGCTAGGGCTGCTGCTGCTGGTGATGACAATGATAATAGTGATAACAATAATAATACTACTAACTAAACTTTTTTTTAACGTTTTTATATATTTGCCATTTTCTCAGATATTTTTGTAAAATTTCAATAATCTCTTTCACATGCATTCTACCCTACTCCTACTCCTACCCCTTCTTCATTTGTCTCCAGGGGGCAGGTTAAGATTAAGAACAAGGGAAAGTACTGGCCAGAACTTTGACATGATGAAGGATTTGTCAGTTGGAATTTGCATTTTTCCTGGCCTCCCTGAGAACCTGGGTTTCACATGTTGCCAGAATGTCTATGATAAATGAGATTTAAGCTTATCTCTCAATTAGGAATTAGCTTGGTTAGGAAGTCTCCAGAGAAAGGGCTAATAAATAAGTTTGTGGTTTCAGCTTTAGGTCACAGGCATAATATCAATGTTTGGGTCTGTGCATAATTTAGCTATACTCAGCAGGGTGAGGGGTTCCTCACAGATTTAAAATCCTATGCTAGGTTTTCTTTTTTCTTTTTTTTTTTTAAGATTTTATTTATTTATTTGTCAGACAGAGGGAGAGCGCAGGAGTGAGCACAGGCAGACAGAGTGGCAGGCAGAGGCAGAGGGAGAAGCAGGCTTCCTGCTGAGCAAGGAACCCAATGTGGGACTCCATCCCAGGACATGGGGATCATGACCTGAGCCGAAGGCAGCCGCTTAACCAACTGAGACACCCAGGCGTCCCTATGCTAGGTTTTCTGAGTACAGAACAATTCTTTTGCCTTGGTCTTCCATATCAAACCCAATGGTGCTCAAATGATTTAGGATGAACACACTGATAACTACTGGTAATAGAACTCCTGTCCCCCACTTCTACCTCGCAGATTAGCATATTTTGCTGGGCTGGCTTAAATAAATATTTCACATCAGCAGACACAAATTCAGTTTGTTAGATGTGTAGGTGAGATTTAATTTTCCTTCCTTTCATCCCAGATTGTTATGGGCTAAGGTCAAAGCTTTTAAACATCCCCAATGGAGTATAAAATATGTGTTAAACTTTTAAGACATTCCAAATATTTGTCTCTATAGTTTGTGACCAATGTATCCATTAATTTGTTGTTTGGTCATAGCTTTTGCCGTGTCAGTCTTAGGTCAGGTAAACACTGATGCTTTCAATTTTTCTTTCATTCACTTAGCAAACAATCACTCCTGAAAGCCCCATGAAGCGCATGCCAAGCCAATCTACAAAAGACAAGGATAATGTCAATAAATGGGCAGAACTGCCCATCTTCAGATGGGATTTGCCTTGCTCAGCTTACTTTTATCTTTGCAGAGCAACCTAGTGTAATGGTAATGGTGGAAGTGAATAGGCCTTTAATTGGACTGGGCTATTATGGATCTAAGAGCTGCTAAGGCGGACCGAAAAATGCTGTGTTCTTGGTCTTCACCAAGATAAACGTAGTTCAAAAGCAAAATGGAGTTGCTTGAAGTCATTTATTAGCCCATCCAGAATCACTTTCAATGGCACGGCTCAGTGTGTTGCTTGTAATACCATCACATGGTGTCTTCTCAAAGATGGTCTTTCCTGGCCATTTAAAAAAGTGGCAAAGCATCCCTTCTGTCTTCGTCCCACACTGATTTCTATTTAACCAAGGGGAATATAAAAACTTCCGAAAAAGCAAGAAAAGTAACTCAGCCCAAATGTCTCTGATTAATCCCTTGTGTTTCTATTTCCTCCTCTACCCATGGAAGAAACCAATATATGTTGGTATCACCACATTGTGTTGTTTTGTAAATTAAATAAGATAATATTTGTGAGGGTGCTTTGCAAACTGGAAATTTCTCTATAAATGTGTGGATTATTATATTGCTCACCCTCACTCAATCAAACCCTGCAAATATCTTCAAAGTTTGAAGGAAAATCTGAAACATTTTCCACTCTTTTTGAATCTCCTTTGATCCTTTTCTCCTTTTAATTCCACTTGGGGTATAAAACTGCTCAACTATTGTCCTGATCATTATTTAATTTGTAATTTCAACATAGCCATTAACATAACTTCAGAGACAACCTTGTGTGAAATTCTACAGCTTTGAGATTTTCATCCCATCCTATATTGAGAAAGAACTGAATATACGAAAACATTCTCTCAAAATGGCAAATTAGTGCAAAATTCCTCATTATCTCTCCATGTGACAATTTTTTTTAAAGTAGTCTATTGAAAAAAAAAAAATAGATGATTGCTCTCTCCAGGGAAGCCACATTTTGGAAAGTGATGAATCTTGACATTACGTCGACTGCAACTTAACTGTAGCCAGTAATTGATATGTGATATAGCTGTGTGTAGGCACAGGTATGCCTATATGTGCATATGTAGGAGAGAGAGGGAAAGAAGAAATAAACATCTTGGGTAAGCCAGTACAGCACATAAAATGAACATACACTTACGATGAAACTGAAATGCAACAGGTAGAGAGTATACAAAACTAAAGAAGAAATCATTCTGGCCTCTAAGTAGCTTTTAACCTAGAAGACAAATCAGAGAATTCCTTGGACATTTTCAGTTTCCTTAAATGAGATAGTTGGACCATGTGATATTCTAAATGGTGGGTGCCCTTAATTTTCACATTTAAATTTCCTTTACAAGAAGAAATTGGTATATTGGCTTCAGCGGTGCAGGGGAAGCTTTTCATTAAGGAAATGGAATATTGCTCCCCACCTTAAGAGGACCTCATGAATCAAACAAAACCAGTTTGTCAGGGCTGAAATCTTTTTTTTTTTCTTCTTCTTTTTTAATCATTAGGAGTAAATAACAAAAAAATGTCGATGGTAAAAAACAAAAACAAAAACAAAAATAAAACTGGTGGATCTCATTTTCATAGTTTCTTCCTTTAGTTGTTTAGTGGTTAGTCCCAGGCCCCACATTAGACCCAAATCATGGGGACATCCCAGGACACTGAAGTTGATCAGTGATTCTGCCCAAAGGCTGCCCATCAAAAAACAGCAGCACCTTTAGAAAAAAATATGGCTTCTCCTGCCTTACTGAGTTAGATCTACTGAATCAGAATCTCAAAAGGCAAAGGCCCAAGAATATGCAATGTTTAAAGGTGTCAAGCCAATTCTGATTGATTGAATTTGGCAGAAGTCTGTGGGTGACTTTTGGGGAATCCCCGTGTTGCAGTAGTTCACTTGTGAGGCCACTTGTCCTACTCCTGGAAAATCCATTGGCTTCACTTTGGTTTATGCCTAGAATTGTTCATCTTTCCATCTGAGCCAGTTTGCCTCTTGCATTTTTCCCCTGGATTAATTTAACCTCTATTCCAGCATGGGCTTCTCATGACCATCTTTTGGTTTTCCTTCTTTTTCATCTTAAAATTACTCACCAAACTTTGAACTGAAATTGTTCAATAACTGCCAAACGAACCTATGTTTTCTCCTGACACATTAAGTCAGAGCTGTTAATCTCCTCCCTTCTTCCCAAGACTACTTATTTTTCAATATATAACTGCTCTTAAAGTAGACAAACTGGTCAAAGGAAGGGTATGGATCCCAGAGCACTGTTACTCATCTCTTTGTATTTCCCGTACTTTATAACTGCAAAACTAGCAAACCAGATTATTTTAACATTCTCCTAAGTGCTCCCATCTGATCAGCCTTTTCCTTTGGATCAAACATTCTTGCTGGGTTTCTGAGAATTCAAAGTCATTTATTATATCATATCATTCCACACTTCCAAATATATTTAACCTTAAATCTCAAATCTCCCCAAATCTGATGCTCCAATCACAAGATGACTCACTTTTCCTGGAACATGTCCTACATGCCCTGACTACCAAATCATGCTGGAGGGCAAAGGCAGTGTCTCCATAATTCATTTTTATACTCTATAGAACCTAAAGCTCATCTAGTCAGTTCTTATGAAATGAATGTCATGCTATTGCTTATAATCATCACAGTCCATTCTCCTAACCTACACACTTTTTTTTTTTTTATTAAACACATGCTTATTGAACATGTACCATATGCTGTAACTGTTTTTTGGTACCACAGACAAAGAACTTGTCCCCTAGAAATGCAAATTATTTGTTACAAGTTGGATCTAGGTGGAGAATGTGGAGTGTAGAATATTACTGTCTTGGTGCAATTCCATCACCTCTGTTAGAAAAATAATCGGGAGGTGCTCCCTAATGATGTTCTTAGTGATACATAAGTTTTGTTGTTTCTTTATTTAAAAGGGCAGGTTTTTTTTTTTTTTTTCCCTGAGTGATTAAAATAGTAGCTACCATTTTTGAGTACCTCTTATATACTAGAAAGACTGTATACACTGCACAGACGTATACCTTATTCTCATTTGTTCTCACAGAGGTGGAATAGAAAGACCCAGTAACTTAAAATTTTTGAATATTTGAACCCTACCTTGACTGTTTCCCTTCCTATAGGCTGCTTTTCAATACATGTGCTCAGAAGGGGCCCCTCATGAGTTCTGATTCCAGGAGAACAGTGTGCTCCCCTTATTACATCCCTTCATGTTCCCCTTTGCCTGGCACCCCAAGAGGCCCTGAAGAAGGTTAGGAGTTTGTAGGGGTTCTTCCTTCATAGTGAGAAGCCTGCTGTGAAATCTATCACAGCTGCTGAAAGATACAAGTAAATGTTTTCCAAATAAAAATCCCTCAGTAAATCAAAGGAAAAAAAAAGGTATAATTTTCTTTTGGTAAACGCAACATGCACAAGTTATTTGAAACAGCTGGCTCAAGTAGAAATGAATGACTTCCCCAGGGTCACAATCTGACAGTAAGTGCTTGCTGCTTACATGTGTGGAAGAGGAAACAGGGACAGATATTGTAACAGAGCAGAACAATTTCTCCGCCTCATCAGTTCATGAATATTTGAATGGAGAGGGTGTGATTTGGAGAATTCTTTCACAGCTTTGCTTTTTCAGTTTCCCTCCAGTCTTCCTCCTATCCAGCAAGGATCCATCATATACCTACTACAATCCAGATATATCGCTAGGCACTGTGGCCATAGAGTTCAATATGACATATTCTCTTGCCTCAAGGAGCAACCTTCTTTGTATTATTTTCCAAAGTATCATATAACTGTATTAGACAAAGGAGGATAGGTGTCCTTGCTTATGCAGAGTGGAGGTGAAGAAGTAAAGGCATCTCAGCCCCCCACTCACTACGACTGTACTTTGTGCTACATGCAAATATGCATGGAAACTTTTGGACAGAAACACTGAGCTCGATCTCCATGTATTTTTCTTTTCTTTTCTTTTTTTTAAATATTTTATTTATTTATTTGTCAGAGAGAGAGAGAGCGTGAATGAGCACAGGCAGACAGAGAGGCAGGCAGAGGCAGAGGGAGAAGCAGGCTCCCTGCCGAGCAAGGAGCCCGATGTGGGACTCGACCCCAGGATGCTGGGATCATGACCTGAGCCGAAGGCAGCTGCTTAACCAACTGAGCCACCCAGGCGTCGATTTTATTTATTTATTTGACAGACAGAGGTCACAATTAGGCAGAGAGGCAGGCAGAGAGAGAGGAAGGGAAGCAGGCTCCCCGCTGAGCAGAGAGCCTGATGTGGGGCTCGATCCCAGGACCCTGAGGTCATGACCTGAGCCGAAGGCAGAGGCTTTAACCCACTGAGCCACCCAGGCGCCCCTCCATGTATTTTTCTAAGGAGCTTAACTTACTTGTTGTGTTATCCAATTCAATAAATATTTTCTGAGCATCTATATGTGATGTAACATTCTCTATTCCAGTGCTTTTTCAACTAAGGCCTTTTCTATTCTGCATCATAGGCTGACTTTTGCTAGATAAGAACACTTACGTACCTTGACTAAGAAATGTTTACTGAAAAATGTATTCAAAAGCTTTACATTGGTAATGGTGCTGGTTAGCAAGGGCTCTTTACAGATACCAAGTACAGTTGTTACTGTCCTCCTTATTTATGCCTACTTTCTGAAACGCTTCTCAGAGACAGTGAATTACATGAGGAAAATAGAAATCTAAGCTGTTTATTCAATACAAAGCCATTAGGAAGTCAGGGTCATTCGTTTCAAGTTCTATGGTTTGGAGCTGGTGATATCCTGGCTCAATTTAGCTGAAGAAGGTGGGTGTGTGTATTTAAAAGAACTAAGGGTGGGGGAGACATCACTTTGTCAATGTCCAAAAGACAAAGAAATAAGAAGATTAATGTAGGAGGTGAAGTTAAGATTGATGTAGGAAAATCCAGCTTATCAAAGACTGTATAAAGAGCCAATGAGATCTACTAATACACAGCACTCTGGAAATTGAATGAATGAAATGAGCTAGAGGCTTAACAAGCAGAGACAATCACTTCCACTATGAAGTCTAAACAAGAGAAAGGAGGTATATTCTCAGTTCAGAACGTTGGGGGATAAATTATCAATGACATGAGTTTGCGATTCAGGACAGTCTTTCATATGTAGAGACTTCTTTAGTCCCATTGAAAGAATGAGAAATTTGTGATTTCTAGGAACAAAGCATGGTACCAAGAGGCAAACTAGAACCTTGGAGGAAAAGTCCAAATCTACTTTCTTACAGTAGATTTGTATTGCTGTATAGACAAATATTAGTATATTTGTATAGACAGTAGTCTATTTGCCAAGTATCAAACTGGCTAAAATATGCCTTTCTTTCTTTCTTTCTTTCTTTCTTTCTTTCTTTCTTTCTTTCTTTCTTTCTTTCTTTTAAAGGAAGTTGGAATCTTGGAGATGCTTTGCAGGAAATGTGCCCTGTATGGGCCAGGGAAATCAGCTGATGACTAGGAAGAACCACATT
>ML093094.1:0-17512 GCA_003697995.1 Taxidea taxus jeffersonii | reverse complement strand
ACCATAAGGCCCTAGTTTATATGTGAAACAATAGCAGATTATAAAGCTCCAAATGAGTGAAGCCAAAGACCTGAAGATTAGTGTGAGAAAAGATTGTTATTCCATTGTCTTCCTTGATTTCTGAAACAGATAGCCATTCAGAGTCCAGCTCCAGAAAAGGGATACTTTCGGTAAGGATACAGAAGAGATTCTTTAAGGTTAAATTTAATTCTTTAAGGAACTGCAGCCTACTTTTGCCTCCAAAAAACAGGATCAGGAACATATAGCAATTGTAAGGGTTCTCTGTATATGCATTATTACCTTTTTCCCCTTAACTTCTTTGATTAACTGTTTTTTCTCCTTCAAAACTTAAGACAACCATTCCTCAACACAGTACTGGGTAAAGTAACTTGCAATTCATTCAGTTCCAAATGGTTACTAACATGTCAGTCACTGTAGAAATACCACAGTTGAGTTGAATTTACATTTCTTTGAAACTGGACATTATGAGCCAGTTGTCATGTCTGTAAGACATAGCACTGCACGTACTCTTTTAGATATGAATTAACATGTGTTATTTGGCAATCGATCTATGGATTGTGGGAAATGGTGAATATGAACTTTATGTTCTTTAAAAACTGTCCTCCAAAACTCAGAAACAAATCAGTGGCTAGAAGGAAGGAAGACCATGTTGGCCAGTAGCTTGATTAAAACTGGTGCAAAAGCAAGAAATGTGAAATCACAATGAGTGTACCCTTATCCTAGGGATATAGAGTGAGTGAGATATGTGCTGTGGATAGTCCAGGGTGTCAATATTCAGGGAATTCATAATCCCTTGGACTATCCAATTCTACTCCTGGCCTAAGTAGAGAGTGATCATAACATAGGAGATAGTGATCTTCTACATAGTTTCATTCTTTATATGGGAACACCAGAAATCCTTGCTCTCTGTGCTGAGTATCTAAAATTGGCTACAGAGGCCACAATTTTTTTTTAAGATTTATTTATTTATTTTAGAAAGAGAGAGCACAGTGCAGAGGGGCCGAGGGGGAGAGAGAATGTCAAGCAGACTCGGTGCTGAACTTAAAGCCTGATGCAGAGCTGGATCTCATGATCATGAGATCATGATCTGAGCTCACACCAGGAGTCAGAGGCTTAACCAATTGAACCACCCACATGCCCCGGCCACATGATTTAAATGTGGATATGTGATTTAAATGTGAACTTACCACTGGTTTATTTACCTAGGCCATACAGTGGTCCAACATTATTTGTGTAAATGCTGTCCAAAGTGTGGTGCCCAAACCAGCAGCTTGACCACCACTCTTGAGCTTGTTAGAAATTAAAAGCATAAGCCCTGACAAAATTTAATGAATCAAAATGAACAGGGGAGGGCATGGGAGAGAGATCAGACTTTTGAAATGTGATAAGGTTTAAAATGCATCCATATAAAAATGGCTTTCTTAGCATTCAACTATTCATCCAGTTAGTATTTACTTTGTGCAAAGCACTTTTCTGAAAACTGGACATTCAGTGATGAGCAAGACAATGTGGTTCTGCCATTAAGAAACTGAGTAAATTTTAGCAGTGAAGAAAAACATTAAACAATAATTTCTCCCCTGAATTGTGGTCAATGTGTTAAAAACAGACACAGGAACACAAAAATAAACTCAATATGGATGTAAGACCTAAATGTGAGGCAGGAATCCAACAAAATCCTAGAGGAGAACATAGGCAGCAATCTCTTTGACCTCAGAGGCAGCAACTTCTTGCTAGACACATCTCCAAGGGCAAGGGAAACAAAAGTAAAAATGAAGTATTGGGACTTTATGGGGACAAAAAGCTTTTGTACAGCAAAGGAAACAATCCACAAAACTAAAAGGCAACCTACAGAATGGGAGAAGATATTTGAAATGGTCTTATCAGATAAAGGAGTAGTAACCAAAATCTATAAAGAACTTATCCAACTCAACACCCAAAAACCAAAAATTCCTGTCAAGAAATGGGCAGAAGACATGAACAGACATTTCTGCAAAGAAGACATATGAATGGCCAACAGACACATGAAAAAATGCTCCAAATAACTTGTTTTTAGGGAAATACAAATCAAAACTACAATGAGGTATCACTTCACATCTATCAGAATGGCTAAAATTATCAACTCAGGAAATAACAGATATTGGCAAGGATGTGGAGAAAGAGGAACCCTCTTAACACTGTTGGTGGGAATGCAAACTGGTGCAGGCACTCTGGAAAACAGTAGGGAGGTTCATCAAAAAGTTAAAAATAGAACTACCCTATGACCCAGCAATTGCAATAGGTGTTTATCCAAAGGATACAAACATAGTGATCTGAAGGGGCACCTGCACCCCAATATTTATAGCAGCAATGTTCACAACAGTCAAAATATGAAAGAACCAGATGGCCACTGACAGATGAAAGGGTAAAAAAGATGTGAGATTCATATATATATGAATATATATATATATGAATATATATATAGGAATATTACTCAGCCATCAAAAATGATATTGTACTGTTTGCAACAACATGGATGGAACTAGAGGGTGTTATGCTAAGTGAAATAAGTCACTTAGAGAAAGACAAATACCATGATTTCACTCATATGTGGATTTAAGAAACAAAACAGATGAATATAGGGGAAGGGAAGGAAAAATGAAACAAGATGAATCCAGAGAGGGAGGCAAACAATAAGAGACTCTTAACTCTAGGAAACAAACCGAGGGTTGCTGGAGAGGTGGTGGATGAGGGGATGGGGTAATGGGTGATGGGCATCAAGGAGGGTATTTGATGTAATGAGCACTGGGTGTTGCATACAACTGATGAATCACTAAATTCTACCCCTTAAACTAGTAATATACTATATGTTAAGTAAATTAAATTTAATAATTTTTTTAAATAGGCACAGGAATATTTTGAGGTGTTTGAAAACATATGATGAAGAAATCGATGTCTGGTATATCTTGACATTATGATGATATCAATGAAAAAACTACAATATATTAGATAAAAGCCACAAAAAAAACCCAAACAAAAAGTAAATAAAATACTTTATCTGATGCTACTATAACCCAGAGGATGACCTTTCATAGATGATAAACCCAAGAAGGGGAGGCCTGTGTAAAATGGTACTACTGGCTTCCAGACATTTCTCACAATTACACTTCTCTCTCTCCTTAAATAGAATTAAGTGATTCAATAAAACCAATATCAGAATCTATTCTCAATCTCCAAGGGATGATTTAACCCCTTGTGGTCCAGTGCAACAAATCTTCAGTTGATCTGGCATTTGCTAATCACAGCAGAAATCTCTGGATGCTGACCCTTGAAGGTTAGAACAGGGCATATACAAAGATATAATGGCAGAGACATTGGATTCCATCATTGAACAAGGTATAGTCCTCGCTTCTGTGGTCCCTATTGACTATTTCACAATTCTATCCTTTTAATTTAAAAGAACTATTTAGATGAGGTAGATAAAGAATAATGAACTGAAATAAATTGAAATGTACTTTCCAAGTACATTTTTCTAGTTTTTATCCTTTTTTTTCCCTATGAACCTTTCAGCTGTTTCAAATATAGTATTGAAAATTCAGAGTAGAATAAACTATCTTTGCATTCTGGGGGCCAGGGAGAGGGGTTGTGCCTCCTTTGATGTTAAAATGTCCTATTCCTCCAGCTATGAAATTTTCTCTGTTCTTCCATTCTCTTCCATTTAAGTCAACACTTCACTCTCTGATGTTATGTTCTATTTGATCTAATACTTCATGATATCAGCATAATGTCAGCTGTGTAATACAGTGCCTGGCCCACATTAATTCTTAATAAAGTTTTATTTGGTCGATGAATGAATAAGTGTATGTTGCTTTCACCCTATTTGATAAGCCTTCTAGAAAGAGTTGGAGTGGAGAAGGAGTTTGTAAGGCAGGTTCAAACCTGGATAATGACATGGGATTATGATGAACTCAAAGGGACTGATATATTTCATTAGCATTAGATTTTCCCTATGTCATCTCTTTTCTCCTCATAGCACTTAAGCTATTTTAATTTCTCCCTAACATGATGAATCTGTCTCCACTGAAATGTTGACTCCATGACAATAGAGGCAATTTACTTTATACTGCTTTTTCAGAAATGCAGCAACTCCTACAATGCTCTTAACTTGGAAAATGCTCAGTAAATATTAGCTGAATGATGTCTTATCTTGAAGTTGACCCTGAGGCAAGGATTTAGGATAAGTATATTATTTGGGAGCTGAAAAAATTATCTGCAGAGCAGTGGAGAATTGAAAAGCTGGGAAAAATGCAGTTAATAAAGGGATGCTATCAAGAGTTTCAACTAGGGCCACTGGGCATTTTGCCTCATTGAGTCCAGACAGGGGTGGAGACTCAGTTCCCCTACTGCACCCCTGCCACAGAAGTGAGGAGTTGTGTATGGTCAGGAATGGTGTCATAAGTGGTCCTGCCTCACACTGCCTTGGTGCCGAGAGGAGGAGGTTTTGGAGGCTCAGTCCCCACGAGGACCAACTGACCACAGGGATGGAGGAAAGTTACTTTCACCGTTAATTGGAGTCTCATTGCTGTGGGGTGGGGGTGGAGATTCAGCTAGTCCCTGGATCCTACCAACAACATCCACAGCCTGCTTCTGCTGGGTGGGGGATGAAGAGCAACTCCCAGCTCAGACCCACATACACTCCCGTGGCTGGCTAGAGAAACTGAATACTGTCTGCATCCATTGAGCTTGGATGGAAGATTAGCTCATTGCTAGGCACTGTATCCTCACAAGGCAGGGGAATCTGCTTCCTAGGGTTGGTTTGGTGGAAGAGAACATTAACAACTCAATCAATCTTCCTAGAACTATGGGGGGAGTGGGCAGCAGTTTCTGCATGGGTGTTTGGCTTGAGTAGGATGGATACTGCCAAGGTTCTTTGCTCTTCCTCCTGTCTGTTGACTACAGATAATAGACTTTCTTAAAGCTTCCCTTGATCTGTTGACTGTACTGAATTGAAGGATTCTATAGTGCCCTGCCTGGAATATATGGGAGCCAATGAGGAAACAGGAAACTAAGGGCTATGTTACTGCTCATGTTCCAACATTTAGTCTAGGCAACCCAACTTCTTTCCACCTTTCCTGTTTCTGTGCTTATTTGTTTGGTTATGTCCAGACTTTTTTACTTGAAATGAGGAAAGGACCTGGGAGGAACGGGCAACTTCATTTTGGTCAGAACCAGAAATCTCCCCAAATTATCTTTAAAGCCCAAATGCCTACAGAAAACTTCAAGTGTAAATATTCATTTTCCTCTATAGTTCAAGAGTTAGGTGAGTGGAAAAAGAAATTTCTATTTCATTTAAGTGGTGCCACTAGTGCAAGTTATTATACATTTATCACTTACAATCTTCCTCGCTGTATTTTTTTTTTTAATGTGTGAAGATAAACAAAAATATTACAGCCTATTCCACATGGTTTTTAACACTATTCTTAAAGTTTTTCCTCAGTCACTGGATTCAGGGTACCTATAGGTGCAACATACTCTATATTTCAGCCTCGTTTATTTAGAAATTAATCTCACACTCAAAATCCAAAATCATTTTCTATTCCCAACTGCAGTGACCTAAAAAGTTTGCCTTAAATATGACTCCATAGATGTATTTATATTTAATCAAGGCTCTTTACTGACACTCCTGTCTACAGCTGCTGATTCTGCTGCTGACAAGGGCAGGAAGGACTCTGAGTAAAATATTATGAGACCTAGCCAAGTTCAGGGCAGGAACTTTTCCTTTGAACTCTGCACACAAGTCAGATGATGTAATCTATTTACACCACCATAAATTCCAATAATGTGGCATATAAAACAGAGATCCAAGAATGATGAAGGGTTAGAAACAACAACATCTAAAAGAACACATCCAGATAATAATGCTTCATCTTCAAAAAACAGTCTTGTGAGTAGAATATTCATTTAGTTTATGGGGCACTCGGTCTGCCTGAGTTGAAAACCTCATATTCCCACTTGTTGCGTATATGAATTTTAGCAAATGATTTAACGTCTGTGATTGAGTTACCTTACCTGTAAAATGGTCATAAAAAGAGTACCTACTTCAGAGATTGATATGAAAAGAAAAGAATTAGTAAATGTGAAGTACCAAGAACACAGCTGAGCAAGACATTCATAATCAACAAATGCCAGTTGCTATTCAGTAAACATTATGGCAACCAGTTACCAAAATTTTGCCAACTACTAAAACTTAAATCTACCAACATTTACAAAGTTATCTGGGTCATCAATGATAAATAAGCATAGCCCCTAACATCAAAGAAATTACTATACCCAATAAATAAAGGAGGGAGAAATTATGAAGTTGGTTTACAGTGTGAAGTGAGTACTATGTAACAGTTCAAAATAGTCATTATTGTCCCCAGTTTGCAATGAGGGTCAGAACAGTGGAAAAATGTGATCAGGATCACATAGTTGAATTCAAATGTCCAAATGCAGATGTATCTGAAGTCACAGATTACAGGAAACTCTTGTAACATTAAAGTAATTAATAATCAAAGAAAAAATAAACTTTACCTTAAAGGCTGAAGGTGATTATAAACTCACCATGAGCTGATGTCTTGTACCTTTTGTATGGCCAATGACTTGCCTGAAGGACATTCTAAGTCCCAGGAGAGAGGAACTCTATCAGCACAATCTCTTCATTTGTAAAATGAGGTGTGGAGAATTGATATCTCTAAGGTCCCTTCCTGCTCTAACAATCTGCAATCCTATGAATGTTTATGTTCTGAAACTCCTTCTCTATATTATTAGCCACAGTACTGGGTGCTGTTTGATAAACTGGAATAAAATTCGATGGAAGGGCTTACAGCCAACTGTGAAGGAGGTCAGTGCCATTGGAGAAATTATTTTTAAAACTTTTATAACATGAAGTAGGAAGGAGCCAGACAAATATAGAAATCAGGGCTGGAATAGGGGAACCCAAAAGGTAGGACAGGTATGAAATTCTTGAAGGTTCCACAAGATTCTTTGCTCATTTACTGACTGACTAAAACCTATGACTACACCTGATAGTTAATGCATATTATTTTAGGTAATCCTTACTAAAGTCCTATGTAGTTACAATATTTAATCCCCAATTTTATGTGAATGATGGAGCCTCAGAGAGGCTAAGTAACTGCTGCTACAAGGTCACACAGCTTGTTTGCAGGGATGCTGAAATTAAAATTCAAGTCTACACACAGCAATGCCCATTGTCTTTCTAATGTTTTATAAGGCCTCCCAAAGTTTTCTATGTACACAAGGCATTTTTACTCTGATGCATTTATGTAAATGACAGTATGGGTCATTATTGGTGAAATCATTATTTATAATAACTATTGACATTAACCTTTCTGAACCCTGAAATGAAAGTGCTATTTTCATTCACTGATGGACTGGTCCTATTAAACGCTGTAATCTCCCATTGTAATTTTCTTAGAAAGTATTTTCAGGGGATGGAAAAGCAAAGGGACTGATATTTGTGAGTACTTACTCTGAGCCAAGCATTTAACATGTATTATCTTATTTAAACACTATGATGAATTTTGGGGAGAATGTTTTCTAGAAAATGAAAAAAATCAAGGCTCAGAGAGGTTAAGAAACAAGTTGCAGGTCCCTGTGATTCAAAAGCCTCCTTTATGGTACCTCATAGTGCTTTTCTGTGGCCAGTGTCCAAAGCAGGCTCTAGTTATCTTTTGTTCCTTTGAACTTTCAGCTGGCATATTCTTTAGGTTTTTATTTTAGGGTATCTCCAAAAGTTGAGAAATATATATTGGTATTAGTGATTAAAATATGTGCTGTTCAAAAAAAAAAAGTATATGTTGTTCAGAGAGTGATCAAATCATAATCTCAAGGCTCACATCATTAGTGTCTGACTTATGCTTTTAATGAGCATAAAGATATATAATTTTATCAATTCCTGATTATTGTAGGTCTTCAAGATGCATTTGATTAATTAGTGAATCAGTAATTTGTATTACTGAATAACAGCCAGTTGTTGAGTACTTATGTCTGAACACCATGTTGAATCCATTTGGCAAGAAGTTGTGCAGGTTCCTTTTCTTTCCCTAAATAAATCTTTTATTTTTTTCTAAGAATACCTACCTTCAGCCATTTCAAATTTCCCCAGGTCAAAGAATACACATCCCTTGACACAGACACTTAAATCTTTGTAATTTTTGAGCAAGAACTTGATTTGCTATATGCCATAAGCTAAATGGATAGTTCAGTGCACACATTGGTCTGGAGACAAAGCCTTGCTCTTAACAACAATTTAAGATGTCTCGGTGAGCACCTATCGAAAGTGATATATTATGAAAGCAATTTCTTTGTAGTTATGTATAGAAACAGCTCAGCTACTTAGACATAAATGAGTGGTGAAGCCAAGGTGAAGTGTTCTCCAAAATCCCATGCTGAATTGTTTGTTCTGTCCTTTATGCTTCTATAGCACTTTTCTTCTGAAACAGCACTCACCAGCTTGGACATATTTGTTTACTTACAAATCTTCTGCCACATTTGACCATCAACTGCTTGAGGTCAAAGATAAGTCTCATTCCTCATTATCTCTCTAGTACCTAGCACAATGCCATATATATAAGAGCTCAACAGAGATTTCTTGAGTGAGTGATTAAAGAATAGAAGTCTCCATTTTTTTCTAATGTATTTGGATTTGTGGGGACCAATGTTATGCGCTACCCTCAATCTTTTATCCCATCTCCTGGGAATGTTGTCAGTAGCTTGTCTTTGGCTATCAACACCTTCAGGGATTGACTCAGCTGCTTAGCTCAAGGTCTCACCCATTCTCGTGGTGGGTCTTGTCAATGACTGATCAATATGGGACTATAAAGGCTTGGCCATGGTATTCCCCAAATAGGGAACGGACGTGAGGAGTCATTCAAGCTCCAGAGTTCCCTTAGGGTTGGTGAAGGCTGGATTATAGCTACATATCAATATAACCTGTCCCCCTGCCCAGTCCTGTTTTATTCCCTTCTATAAGTGTTTATCCCAAGGAAATGCCTTGATAAATATATTTCAAGCTAACCTATGTCTTAGAGTCTAGTTCCAAAATAACTCAACCTGCAGCAAGTTTAAAGAAACACATTTAAGGAGTGCCTGGGTGGCTCAGTGGGTTGGGGCCTCTGCCTTTGGCTCAGGTCCTGGTCTCAGAGTCCTGAGATTGAGCCCTGCATTGGGCTCTCTGCTCAGCAAGGAGCCTGCTTCCTCCTCTCTCTCTGCCTGCCTCTCTGCCTACTTGTGATCCTGTCTGTCAAATAAATAAATTTTTAAAAATCTTAAAAAAAAGAAACACATTTAAGCAAAAGTTTTATGAATCTGCTTTAGTGTCATACCTATATCCTTAAACCTCCAGTGCGGATCTACTGATTTATAGATCACATGCCACAAACCATATTACATAGTTTCACCTACATGATCTTATATCATTTTCACATTAGCCTTGAAAACTAGGATTTTTGTTTTAATTCCCAGTTTTATTTGTGTGGCTTAGAGAGTCTAACAAAATTGCCTAAGATCTTATAGCTCATCTTGAAGCCAGTAGTTAAATTTCCCTTGATCCCCAAGTAATATAAGAAAGGCAAGAACTAAACTGGAAGTCTGAGAGATTTTATGTTATTCTTTCTACATGTCAAGAGACCATGGGCTTGCATATTATGATTCTTTTAATAGGCTCTCATTGAAATGTTCTATAGGAAAAAAAAATTGAAATAAAAAGAAATGTTCTATAGAAGTAACCTTCTCCATTCCATGGCCTTCTCTATCCTTCTTCAAAAAGTAGGTTGAAGAGAATGTGTCTAAATTTATTTCTTATAAATTCTCATCCTCTTCTGGGGACTCTTGGTTTGGGTTCTCTAGAAGTAGAGCTCGAGATGAGAACTCTCATTTAAGTGATTTATTAGAAGAGAAAACTGAGGAGAGGGAAGTGAAGAAACCAGGTAAGGAGAAGGAAAATGCTAAGCCAGATTATGTTTTCACTTGTAGACTACCTGCAGTCTGATCTCCGTGTCTGGACAACTAATTCACTCAGTCCTTCCTTGGGGCTAGGTTGCAGCCTTTTATACCACTGTGTAACCAGACATTAGCTATGAGCTACCTCCATAGGGATAGGTATAACCAACCAAGTAGCCCTTCATAAGCAGAGGTCAGTCTTCAGAGGAGGAAGACCTGTGTGCCATTAACAGTGAACTTACAGCAATAGAAGATACGTGCACAGGCCCAAAACAGGGGACATGTGAACAGCACCAGAGTATTCATTACATTAGATATTTTTAATAACCCATCATCTATTTTATTCAATTAGTATTTATTGATCAGCTATCAAGTCCTGGGCTCATCTTAGGCACTAGAAATACAGAAGTAAATAAAGAAAAAATCTTGTTCTATTGGAATTTACATTCTAATAGAGAGAGGTTATAGACAGGCAAGTAGGTAATAGATAGGTAATAAAGAAATTATTTAAAATGTTAGATATGGGGTTCCTGGGTAGCTCAGTTGGTTGAGTATGTACCTTCTACTCATGTCATGATCTCAGGGTCCTGGGATTAAGCCCCACTCTGGATTCTCCCCTCATCAGGGAGCCTGCTTCTCCCTCTCCCTCTGTTGATCTTCTTCCTTGTGTTCTCTCTGTCTTTCTCTCTCTCTGTCAAATAAATAAATAAATCTTTAAAACAAATAAATAAATGTCCTCTGGCATTTTAAGAAGTGTGAGGAGAAAGAGAAGAGGAGGGGATAGAATTTTAGATAGGACAATGAAAGAAAGCTTCATTGAGAAGATGATGTAGGAGCAAGGACCTAGGGGAGATGAACGAAGAAGTCATGCAGATATTCTGAGAAAGAACCTTTTAGTAAGAAGAACTATAGGTGCAAATTCCTCAAGTTTGGAGTGCTGGCATTTGCAAAAGACACAGATGTCAGTGTGATTGGAATAGAGAGACCTATGGGGAGAGCAAAAGAGATAGGATCTGGGAGAGAACAGTGGCAAGGTTAGGTAGGAACTTACAGGGCACTGCACATACTTGACTTTTGAGTGTGGTAAAAAATCATTGGGAGGATTCTCGTAAAAGTGACATGATCTGACTCATATCTTAAAAGAAACACTTCACCTGAAGTTTTGAAAAGAGGTGGGTGGACAGGAAAAGAACAGAGACACCCATTGGAAGGCTACCACAGTATCTAGAAAAGAGCTATCTGTGGCTAGGATCAGGATTAGAGCAGTGCAGGTGAGATAATTTTTTTTAGATTCTGAATATATTTTGAAAATACAACCACAGAACTGTTGACTGAATGTGTGGAATGAGAACAAGAAGCAAAATGAATGCAATTCTAAACTGCAACACTCATAACAACTGACCAGCCACATTGGTCTTGATTTCAGACTGATGGCCAAACTCACAGGATACAGTGTTTCACTAAGCATCATGTTTACTTAGCTTTAAGAAAGGATGCAGCATAGGAATCCATGCAAAATAGCATATGGCATCCAATGGCATAACAGATCTTGTGCTTCCCATGAGCAATTTCTTTACATTTGGCATGCACAAGCTCATAAGAGAAGCTGAGTGAGAAAGGTTGACATCAGCTCAGTGAAATCATTAGCTCTGTGGTCCCTTCAGCACTAATACTTTGTGCCCATTTATTGATGCAGTTGTATCTCATAAATATTGATTAGTCATTACTTGATAAACAGTCTCAACAATGAGGTACAGTTGCTTGGTCCTGTGCATAATAACCTTGACCAGAATCTCACCCAGCTTGGATCTATTATACTCTTACAAATTTCTTGAGTTAGTGTAATAGGGGAAGATTTGATCAAGATTTGATCCATCAGTTGCCCCTGAGAATAATCAGCCACTGGCACTTTCCATAAATGTTTTGGTCTCAGCAACTGGAAGGATGGAGTTGCCATCCTATGGGAGCAGTCGTGTTGGAAAGCATAGGAAGAAGAATATCAAGAATTCTATTTTTGGCACATTAAATTTGAGATGCGCTTTATACATCCAGGTAGAGAAGATATGTAGGAAATTTGATATAAGACTGACTTTCAGAAGAGAAGGTTTGGGATAGAGATATATATTTAAGGGTTAACATCAAATAAATGATATTCAAATCCATGAGTCTAGATGAGACAAGAAGATCTAGAGAGAGTGAATATAGATAGAGAAGTATGAGAATTGAGAAATTTAGTTGTTGGAGAGATTAAAAACAAAACAACAACAACAACAAAAAAGACTAGCAAAGGACACTGAGATCAAGGCCAGTAATGTAAGAGAGAATCAAGAGTATCGATGCTCCATACACCAAAGGAAGAAAGATTTAAAAATTAAGGATGCAGAAATCAACTGCATCAAATTCTGATAACCAGAGCATTAGAATGAGGGTTGTTGGAGTTAGTCGCAAGAAGGTCAATGCTGACGTTTACAGAAGCAGTTTTGTGGAGTGGTGTGGAAAAACTGATTAGAGATGATTCAAGAGAAAATGGGATGAAAAAAGAATAACAGTTATTCTGTAAGAAGAGCAGGATCACAGAATGGCAGAAATAGCAACAGGAGAGATGGTTTTGGTGCTGCTGTTGTCAAATATGGGAGCTACTGTAGGCTTGGGAGAATGATTTGGTAGATACAGAATGATCCTCATAATGAAGGAGAGAGAAAGAGAATGAATGGGATGTTGTTCATAGTGGGCAAGAGGGGATGGAACTAATGGACAAGTGGAGGGGTGGATCCAGAAGGGAGTGCAAACAGTTCTTCCATGTTAACAGGAAGAAAGAAAGAAATATATTGACAAAGATGCAGGTCAGTGGGTGGAAACTGGAAGTTCTTTCTTCAGTTTCTCTTTTCTCAGAGAAACAGAACACCAAGCAAGTATAGGAGAAGGATGAGGGAAGAGGAGGTGCTGGATGTTTAGATTAAATAGAGAGGGTGCAAACGAGTGGTGTGGGAGAGTGAATGGAGAGAAAGATAGTTAGGCTTGCCGGATAAGAGTGGTCAGGGTTTTACAGCAAGACAAAGTAGGAAGGTCATACATTTTTCTCCAACCATGTTCAATTCAGCAGTGAAGTTTAGTCAAGGTGTGAGATTATTAGAGACAATCAAGGGTAGATTTTTGTCAGGTGAGTACATAACATGAGAAATTAGCAAAATAACTGAAACTGTGTACATGCAAGGGAGTTGTTACAATGACAGGCCATGAAACTCAAACTGTTCAAGAATCCCAAGTGAAGATACAGAAGGTAAGGGAAATGAAGGACATTAAAAAGGAGATAAAATTTAAAAGACTAAAGGTCCTGGCAAGATGGAATATTTGTTAGAGTCAGGTACTACAAGCAGTGACTTGGAAAGATTAAGAGGTGACGGTCTAAATATGGATTTCCTAAAATTTAGAATACAGGGGGAATGTATTTACAGCTCATAGTTATACCCAGGGTATGACTCTAGCAAAGAGTAGTTAATGCAGGATGGAGGACACAATTACTGGATCAGAAAAGACTAAGAATTTAAAGTCCAACCTAATGGAACTCTCATCTAGATTGGCACTAAAATTACCAATAGTTATGACAGAGGTAATGTTGGAGAATAAAACAGTGAATCAAAAGCTAAAATCTTCAAGGACTTAGAGAATGACCCAAAAATATGTAGGTGAAGACAAGGAGGCTCAGTAATGGTTATTTCTATGAAGGTAGGAGGAAGAATGATCAGGAAGCAGCAACTGGAAACAGAGAGAAAGAGTACATACCCTTGTTCCAGCCCAATGGTAGGCTGCAAAGGATGCAGTATCATAGGAGAGCATGCATGTTATGGATTTAATGGCACAGAGACTGCCTCGTTCACAAGCAATTCCAAATTCTGGCAGAAAGAGTTTTATTTGTCCAACTTGGGTTTACTGATGACTCCTGATCCACATAGCTATCACTGGGAGGCAGTCATGAGGGACTAACCTGGTTACCAGGCCTTCCCCTGCTACCTTGTAGATAGAGACAGAACTCTTAAGTATATTTCCTTACTTCTTTCTACTAAAGAAGATTTGCTTCCTAAAATAACATTAACTTTTCTTTTATAGCCTTTTTTTTTTTTTCCCTTTTCAAAATTCAAAACCAGCCAATTCTTTTTGCTTATCTAGGGAAAGCTGAGTCAATGGTCAGGCAATGGCCCTCATGGTTGAGTTCCAGCTGGACATCCTACCACCACTATCCATAATTACACTGCTACCCCACCTAGAGAAACTTCCCAGCTTGAAAAGAAAAGCTCAGTAAGAAGCTGCGGCAACTTACCTGGCATTGGCGCAGATTATTGTTGTGCAAGCAATCCCGCTTGGCACAGGACATCTTGATTTGTGTTAACATTCTAATGCACTAATCTTCCTAATACCCCTTATATTTATTTATGACATAAATCAAATCCTGCTCAGAACTAAGTTGTTGCTTTTTTTTTCTCCTTCTTTCCTGCTGGGTGTATTTATGTTATGCTGTGTAGTGTTGCTACCCTTGCTGCAAATTTATCTGAGCTTCGACTTTTACTGCTGATTTAGCAAACATTTTATATTCTGCAATGAACTGTAAACATTTTTTTTCTTCTGACAGATCCATTATGACAAGTGTTATAAACTCTTCACTGCAGACTGTATCTCTTCTATTGAGCTGTTCTTTATATCAATTTTACTATGCACAGAAAATGACGCTGGTAATATTGCACCTATCTGAGCTTGGCCAGGACAATCAGTATGTCCTGAGACACAGAGCATCTATATACTTAGTTTTATTACATCTGTTTCTGGTTTATACACCATGTTAGTGGGAATCAAGTTTAGTCAAATGAGCTGAAACTCGCCTGTGAACTCCAATTCTTTTCATTTAAAAGTTTGTCTATAAACATACAAAATATTTTTCAAGTTTCCCATTCCCCATCAGGTCTGAAATGCATGTATCTACATTAAACCCAGGTTACATCTGAGAATAAACACTGACCCCAAAGAAGAACCTTCATCCTGCCAGGCCACGCCTGTAACTTCTGCTAATCTTTGGTAGCGGTGGTGGGAGGGGATTAATTTATCAGAAGCTTTTAATAAATCAGAATATCAAAACTCTATCTAAAAACAGTGACAGGGGAAAAAACAAAGGAAATTCATATGTTATGGGCTGAACCATGTTCCTACTAAATTTCATATGTGGAAGATACTCCTGGTATCTCAGATTGCAACTCTACTAGGACTTAGGGTTTTTAAAGAGGTACTTAAGCTAAAATGAGATCATTAGAGTCAACCCTAATCCAATAAGACTGGTGTCCTTATAAGAAAAAAAAATTAGGACACAGACACACACACACAGAGGGAAGATTAGGCAAAGACACAGGGAGAAGGCAACTGTCTACAAGCCAAGGAGCAAGATCTCAAAATAAACTAACCCTGCCAACACCTTGATTTCAGACTTGCATCCTCAGAGCTGTGAGAAAATAAATTTCTCTTTGTTCAAGCCACCCAATCTGTGGTACTTTGTTATAGTAGCCCCAACAAAGCAACACACCATATTTTTATGTCTAATTTTCACTGAAACTTTCATACATTATTTCATTTCATTTCCATAATAATCCTGAGATGCATCTATCATCTTCATTTTTAAAGATAAAGAGACTCAGAGAGATTAAGTCATTTAGTCTAGGTCATCCAGCTAAATGTTAGATGCTGTGGTTCAAATCCATGGCAATGTGGTTTTTCTTCCACACTCCTTTCCCTTTACATCTTGTCTCACCTGTATGCTTACTCCTCTAGCTCACTGGTGCCATGATGCAATGGGTAGTGAAACAGGTTGGAAAAGAAGGCCATATCTAGGCTATTTGCAGGTCTTCAAAGAAGTTTTCCACCTATATTCTCTCCCATTCCTGCTGAATATCAAGGCATGCATTTGGTGAGCTTTTACTTTTCAAATATTAGAACAGCTAACTTAAGCCAGACCTAATTTTTAACATTCATGGAATTGCTTCTAAGAAAGACTAGAAACCAACAGGTCCTTTGAGGAAGGCATTCTGATTCACAATACCACATACCCTGAGAATACTCCTCGAGTTTCATTCCTAAACTTAATATTAAACATATAGCTGTTTGTTGCCTTCTCCTTTTGTGTACTGTGTTTGGCACAAAGGATACAAAGTGGATAAAACAGGTATGGTCCCTGCCCTCATAGAGATCTCCTTATAATAATTACTCTGACTTTGGTGGGCTTTGTTTGTTTGCATGTGTTTGTTTTGCCTTTGTTTTTAAACATGTCTCTCTTCTGTCTAAATGGAATACCTTAAGGTCATGGACTGTGTCTTGTTTGCCTTTGTGGCTTCAATGCCTTGGCAGAGTGCCTGGCACATATTAAGAGCTCAATAAATATTTTTAAATTGAATTGGGACTCCAAATTTATAGCTGATGAAGATGAATGAATATCCTGTTACCTGACAGAAGTTCAAGTGACATTCTAAAAACTGCTGATGGCAGCTCAGCCTTTGTGCACCACACATAAATACCAACCCTTTGAATGGCTCATAAACCTGCACTAATATGAAAAGGTAATCTTAGACACCAGATAACTAATTACTGCCTTTTCCCTTACTTTCCCTTTCCTATTTTGGTAACATTGTGTGATTTTATAACATTTTCCACTTTGATTTAAAAACAATAATTAGAGGAAATATGAAATGCACAAAATATAAGATGGCTCATCCTTATGTCATTACCTACAGATAATCACTGGTATAGTTTCTGAAATGTATCCATCCAGTCTTCTATGCCTAAGGTTATTATAAATATATTCTTTTACATGTGGGAATCATACTATGCAGAAAGTTCTATAACATGCCTCTTTCACAGAATATTTATTAAAATATTGCCCAATGCCACTAAATATTCAAGTGTGATTCAATAGACTTGAATGGATTCAGTGGATTTAATGGCTAGTATTTATTTTTTATTTGTTTGTTCAGCACATACCTATTATTTATCAGACACTATGGTAGATACTAGAGCTATAAAGATTATAAGGCATCAGACCTAGTCTTAAAGATTATATTAGGGGTGCCTGGGTGGCTAAGTCAGTTAAGCAGCTGCCTTTGGCTCAGGTCATGATCCCAGGGTCTGGAGATCAAGCACTGCATCGGGCTCCCTGCTTGGCGGAGAGCCTCCTTCTCCCTCTCCCTCCTCCTGCCGCTCTGCCTACTTGTGCTCTCTCTCTGTCTAATAAATAAAAACCTTAAAAAAAAAAGATCATATTATGACCTTTGGATAGCCTCTCTTTACTTTATAGAATTATCTTGTGTTAATTTATTTCTTTCCCTGGTATTAATTTCTCCAATAAATATTATTTGTTGAACATAATTTATGTTCTAACCTCCACTCTTTCAACACATTATTTTACTCAAAAATACTTATTGAGGGGCACCTGGGTGGCTCAGTGGGTTAAAGCCTCTGCCTTCGGCTCAGGTCATGATCT
>ML093093.1:90826-111277 GCA_003697995.1 Taxidea taxus jeffersonii | reverse complement strand
ATAAAATTTACCATTTCAACCATTCTTAAGTGTACAATTCTGTGACATTGAATTTTGTATTTTGTAAACCATCACCCCTACCAGGTGTTTTTCATCTTCCCAAACAGAAACTCTGTGCCCCTTAAGCTAAGTCCTCAGGCCCCCTCCATTCAACCATTGGCAACCACCTTCCCGCTTTCTGTGTCTATGAACTTGACTATCTGAGGTACCTCATATATGTGGGATCACGTAATCTGTGCCTTCGGTATCTGCTTTATTTCACTTAGTGTAACATTTTTCAAGGTTCAGCCATGTTGTGGCAGAGTTTTACTATATATCAGAATTTTACGTGTTTTTATGGATGATTAGTATTCCCTTCTATGTCTATACCACATTTCGTTTATCCATTTTATCTGCTGATGGACACTTGAGTTGCTTCTACATTTTGGTTCTTGTGAACACTGGTGTACAAGTATCTGTTCGAGCCCTAAATTTCAGTTATTTTGGGTGTACACTTAGGAGTGACATTGGTGGATCATATGGTGATTCCATGTTTTGAGGAACCAGTCCTCATTTTTATTATTTTTTAGAAATTTTATTTATTTATTAGAGAGAGAGCATGAGATGGGGAGGGTTGGAGGGAGAAGCAGTCTCCCCACTGAGCAGGGAGCCCGACACAGGACTTGATCCTGGGACTCCAGGATCATGACCTGAGCCGAAGGCAGTCGCTCGACTGAGCCACGCAGGTGCCCAGCCCCTCATTTTTTTTTTTTTTTTAATTTAAGCTTGGAGGTTCCTCAAAAAATTGAAAATAGAGCTACCTTATGACCCAGCAATTGCACTACTGGGTATTTACCCTAAAGATACAAACGTAGTGATCCAAAGGGGCACGTGTACCCGAATGTTTATAGCAGCAATGTCCACAATAGCCAAGCCAGCCCCTCATTTTTAAAGGCAAGGAAACTAAGAATCAGAAAGGACCAACTGTTTTTTTAAAATCATACTTATTAAGAATATTATTACTATAATTTCTTTTTTTTAAAGAGACTTTTAAAGATTTTTATTTTATTTTATTTATTTATTTGACAGAGAGAGATCACAAGTAGGCAGAGAGGCAGGCAGAGAGAGAGAGAGAGGAAAGCAGGCTCCCTGCTGAGCAGAGAGCCCGATGCGGGACTTGATCCCAGGACCCTGAGATCATGACCTGAGCCGAAGGCAGCGGCTTAATCCACTGAGCCACCCAGGCACCCCTATTACTATAATTTCTTTAAACATGTGCTTCTTTCTACCTTCAAGTGTATCTTAAGAACTTCTAGAGGGCAGGGAGCGTAATTCATGTTTGCTTGAACATGACTAGCAATGCCTGGAGCGTGATCAGCATTCAAGCAATGTAATAGACGTTTGTATATCAGTGTGTTAAAAAGTTACTCTGTCAATGACCTGGAGCAAAATCATAGATGGCGGTACCCTCACATTGCAAAGTGGGGTGCTAGACCACCTGTGAAGGACTTACATGTGAGGTATTCTGTAAGTCTACCTTGTGACCTTAAGTACAAGAAAGGACTGAAGCTGAGGACATCAGGAGAATCCTTTAAACAAGGGCGTTGAAGTGTGATGACATTTTTCCCTTCTCCTGGTGGCACTGTCGGGAGAAGGCTGGGCTTCCGCTGATGGTTAGGCAGAGGCACACTGTACACTAAACACAGGCCACTCAGAGGGAGCTCACCCAAGATGGCGTCCTGCCAGGAGAAGATGGGGGTGCACTTTTGGATGCAGACGCTAATAGAAGTGTCATAAGAAGACAGCTGGAAGAGAGCCTTCATCTTTTCAATCAAGAGAGCTGCAGGTAGGGGTACCTGGGTGGCTCAGTGGGTTAAAGCCTCTGCCTTTGGCTCAGGTCATGATCCCAGAGTCCTGGGATCGAGCCCCACATTGGGCTCTCTGCTCAGCCGGGAGCCTGCCTCCCCCTCTCTCTCTGCCTGCCTCTCTGCCTCTCTGTGATGTCTGTCTGTCAAATAAATAAAATCTTAAAAAGAGAGAGAGAGAGCTGCAGGTAGATATTTCCAGTCAGTGCTGCACGAGAGAAAGTCAGCAAGGGAATCACCTATACTCATAGAACACCTGAGCAGATAACGACAGTAGCAGGAAAGTAAAGATCTTTCTGGACCCCTAGTCCCACCTTCAAGTTTTATCTGGAAGGATTCAGACAGAGAGCAAGAGGAAGGGTGGAGAAACCAGAAAGAAGTCAATCCTGCCATTCCCCCCTCCAACCCCACCCCCCAGGCTCCTAGCCAGAAGCAAAGAATCCAGAGGCAGGAACTTCCAATGAAGTTAGCAGTTTTATCTGTGAGGCTGAAGCGGAAATTTACTGAATGGAGGCTCTCCCTGGTTCTGAGAGTGACTGGAGAACTTTTTCTCCATCTAAGGGCGCCTGACAAAGATATAGGAGCCAGCCAACGGTTCATCCAGGAGGGGGTGGGGCAGAAATACCCCCAACAGACAGTGAGGGGAAAGAACAGAGTTGTTTTCTGCTTATACCCTATTGAGTTTTTCTTTCTCAAGGCTGAATTTAAAGTGCATTAGAATAGATTTTTGTTTCAAGAACATTATCCATCATAAACTTACTCAGGCTAACAAAAAATGTTAAATTTATTTGCTTCTGATTATCACTTAATTGACTGGGGTGACAGTGCATATTTTATCAAAGTAAGAATACTTTGGGCTATCTGGTATCCACTATCAATTTTTAGTAACAGCATTTCAGTTCCTTGTGGAAAATTCTTTCTCCCCCATTCCGTATAGTTTGGTGATACTGTTGCTCAAGATGTCCTGTCTTCCCCTAGGCAAAGGATGGGATAGGGGGCCAAGGCCCTGGAATTTAAATTTTGAGCAGAATGAGAGAAAGACTAAGAACACTTGGCACCATGGTTAACAGATACAACACTTTGGTAAGATTGTAAGTAGCAACGTAAAGTCTCTGACCTTCCCCTCTAGAGCCAGGCTTCTGGACTTGGGTTTCCATAATCTGAGCCAGCAGATGTCTTGCCAGTAGATAGTTGTAATCACAGTTTCTATCACTTATAACCAAAAGAACCTAATTTGTGCTGATTGGAGGTTGGTATATATTTATTTATGTCATTCATACAAAAAAATAAGTTTTTATTTAATATATGTAGTTGGGTAGGGAGACGCTTGCTAAATGGAAGAAGAGCAGGGGTGAGGGCAATAAAGAGTAAGGGGCATTGTAGCAGGCACTGGATGAACAATGATTAGTAAGACAGACATATTCACAGAGATAGGATTGGAGGCAAAGTCAGGGTAACTTGCGCACAGCTCCATGACCAGTAAGAGGAGAGCTGGAGTGGGAAGCTACGTCTGGTCTCTGGGGCCCATGCATTTCCCACAGCTGCTGCTTACTGCTTCTGACCTAATCCTCCCAGGGTCCTTGTGTGCTTCCCTAGGGCTTTTAAGCAGACCTTGAGGTCATTTAAATATGTGATGATAAGTGATATGGATTAAAGAGGCTTCTTTTGGAGATTTCTTTTATTTGCCTCTGCTAGACAAGACCTATCTGATTTTGTTTTACTTATCTCTGGAGAGGTGGGACTTTGGTGTGACTATGAATCTTTTCCTCTGCTGAGTCACCACTCTGTGACCCTAAAAAGTCATAGTTGACAATAGTCACTTATTGCAATTGAAGAAGGAAAGCATGGATACTTGCTGAGTGATAGCTACGCTCCTATGTGGGTATTCAGAGGAGAGGATATGTACTCTACTGCAGTGATCCTTATTTTTTAACACTTCTGAGCCACTCTTCTTCCCACTCATCCCTAGTGTGTTACCAGATCTGACAGCTGTCACCCCTATCGAGTAGGAGGTTGTTAAAGTATAAGGTATATCCAGTTTTTTTTTTTTTTAATCGAGTGCCTGAATGCCACAAATCATGACAGTGACTTTCTTGGACACTTAAGCTTCACAGAATCCACATGTAGTTATTACTATCCTTGTGAAGAAATGAAGTTCAAGGAAATGAAAGCTTCCACATCCCCACAGTCAGCAAACAACAGATCTGGGATTCCCTGGGACTCTCCAGGGATTCTGCTCACTGCTCTGCCAAGGGGTTGAAAGAGAACACTGAGGTCTAGAAAGCCCGAGGGAAGCGGTGATCAATGGAGTCCGGAAAAGATGGTCATTCTGGGCTGCATGTTTGTGCCTCCCCGCCCACACGGCCCCCCACCCCCCATCAAATTTGTATGTTGAAATCCTAACCTCCAGTGTGATGGTCTTAGGAAGTGGGGCCTTCAGGAAGTGACTCGGGAGATTAGTGGAGCCCTTAGGAATGAGATTAGTGCCCTCATAAAAGAACCACCAGAGAGCCTCCCATTCTCTCTGCGGTATGAGAACACAGTGAGCAGACATCTGTCTGTGAAGTGGGAAGCAGGATCTCACCAGATTCCCAATGTGCTGGCACCTTGATCTTGGATTTTTCAGGCTCCAGAACTGTGTGAAATAAGTGTTCTTTTTTTTTTTTTAGCCACCCAATAGATGGTATTTTTGTAATTTAGTAGCCCAAGTGGACTAAGACAATGGTAGAGTAAGTGATAAATATTATACATAAATATGATTTTCTGAGTAGACCTCTGATCTTCTCCAAAGGAGCTGGTCACCTTTGATAATGTGCCCCACCATTGCTTCCCTCTGCCCCGGATGGAGCCCTCTTCTCCCCGTTATCAGATGGCCCTTTGTATCCTCAGAAGAGGTGCTGCTTTGGAGATTTCCAGGATCTTCTCCACCTTGACCCTTACAGCAATTACTTAAATTTTCCTTTCATTCTCCCTGTATCTACCAGATGTTGGGGCCTCAAGGGGTCATGGCCAGTGGAAGTGTAGACAACCAGACAATCCACTGTACCATGCCTTACAAAGGTACTCTTAGTCACAGATTTGGTGTGTTATTAAGAAATCTGTAATGATTTCCTAGTGGCGAAATGTCTCATTTCATAAGATACAACCCCAAAACTATTATTTTTAACATTCTTGATTGCATCCCGCTGGTCAGAAAAAATTAATCCTTTCCTGCAATTCCTTTATCACAGGTTGCTTACTTCTTTGCATTTTCAACAGTGAATCATCTCGAAGTGACATTTCATGCTCTAGGTGACCTCTGGTGACATCCTTTCCTGGGGCTGGGAGGGGCATGGTGGTGCTGTCTTCCTTGGTGTCTTAATAAGAAGATGCAGAAGGAATAATGCCACTTTTAATAGGCTCGAGTTTCATTTATAGCTTTGCCTAACATTTAAGTGTAATGCCCAGTGCTTTCAGCAATGTAAAAAGCATCTTTGGGTTCCTGGAAATTTTCACCAATAGCACTTAAGAGACTTATCTGGCCTGTGATGGGTCTGTGAGTGGCAGCGAAACAGGGCAAGGGGAAGCCAGAAACAAGCACATCTTTTCTCTTTCCCTGCAGCATTTGAAAAGCACGATGGTGAGGCGATGGATGTTAATAAGAGAATTCATTGGTTACTGGTCAAATGATCTCCATGACCTATTTTATCTAAATAGTGAGTCTGTTGTACAGAAAAGCCTGTACCTGCGACTCCTGAACAAATTTCACTGCCAGGTTATACATACAAGGAATCAGTGGAGAGCATCAGTTTCTTTTCTTCTTTCTAGAATTGATGAGAAGAAATAAGACTATGGCCTGCCCACAGAAATGCAGTTAGGTTACCTGTAGCCAAAGACGGGTTTTGCCATTCTTCATCCTGATTTCTGGAAACAGCCCATCTCTGAGTGCTAGGAAGCCCAGGGCTCAGGGGCGCTGACTGGGGTAAGTGGGCTGTGCCTCAGTTTCTCCCAGCTGCTACACAGCTGCTGAAGCTGGCATGCCTTTTTTTTTTTCTTGCACTCTTTTTTTATCAGAAGGAGTCATGATTCATGATATAATTCCCGGAAAGTTCTTAAAGCTTCTCAGGATAAGGTTCACATTTAAATGAAATACAACAATATCTAAGAACTTCAGTGGTCCAGATCCTCCAAATGTGTGGGGTGCTTCTTCCTTGACATGAGCTCCTTTAAGAGCTATATCAACCCCTTTATTGCACAAAGGGGCTGTCAGGACATTTCAGTAAATCATGGGATTCATTCATTCAGTTAGTCAGTCAGTCAACAACTGGATGCTAGACGCCATGTTAGTCCCAGGGGTTATCCAAGAATTTTAAAATGTTTTCTCATTGTTGTCAAGTGTTTTGGCATAAAATGTTGCATTTATCTTCACAATCAGAGGGGGAAATAGATATCATTATTAGCTTTATTTTACTGATAAGGTAACCAAGACTCAGGGAGGTCAAAGGCTGTGCCCAAGGACTTATATGTAAAACCTACTTTCTAAATTTCATTCTATTTCCAATACAGCATGCTGTATTCTCAATTTTATGAACTTTAGTTACTAGGTTTTCATCAGAATCAATGAACCAAAGTCAATAAACAGACTAGACCCTTGGCATTTGCAGATTTCACTTTCTTGGCTTTGACTATTGGCTAGAGTCTTCTCGGGAACCATTTCAAATGACCTGGAAGAGCCATGACTTAGGAATTGGAATTGCAGAGACAAGACCTGATAGATCATATGTTAGGCTATAACACAAGTCCTAAATCCCTTACCCTAGGAGGCTTCAGTGCGGAGCCCGTCCCTCCAGTTCTGAGTGGCTCACTAAGCATCTGCATCTCTGTTTGGCTCTCTTTCTATATGTTTTCCTTCATGTATTTTATAGGGAAAATGCTCAGTGGGCTGCCAATCAGCAGTGGCAGTTATCAATATTGGAACTTCCAGAGAAATCTTCAGGGATTGGCCATCATGAGTGTCAGTGTGTGAATGATGGCTAATGTGGGAGTTATCAACTTCAGTTTGGAGAGGGAATTTGACCTAGTGGTTCACATCTCCTTATCTATTGACTCACCAGAGCCTCTTTTACTGCTTTCTCTCTCTCCGTGGGTTAGAAATAGGGCATAGGACACTGGTTTGGGTCACTTTTGATGGGAACTTGAGCAGTCATGTCCTGTTATGTAAGACCTTCAAGGGGATTCCACGGCGCCCTACAGGTTTCCAGAGTTCTCAGCGGTTACTTCTTCCTAACTCAGAACGTTTAGTTGGTATAGTCTCTTAGTCTCTTTGGGCTGTTATAACAAAAAAACACAGACTAGGACAGCAGAAATTTATTTCTTTCTGTTCTGGAAGCTGGGAATTCAAACCCAAAACACCAGTATGCTTGTGTTCTGGTGATCGTGTTCTGGTGAGAGCTCTCTTTCTGGTTCATAACTGGGGCCTTCTCTCTGTGTCCTCACCTGGTGGAAGGGGCTAAGAATCTCTCTGGAGCCTCTTTTATAAGACACTAATTCTAGTCAGGAAGGCTCTGCCCCTGCTCCATGACAGGCACCTCCCTAAGGCCCTACCACCTAAGCCATTAGCTTTGGGGGTTAGGATTTCAATAAATGAATTTTGGCAGATGCAAATATTCAGACTATGGCCAGTAGATATTGTAGGGAACATAGTTTTATGCAGCCTTAGAGATTTGCAATAGTTTTTTTGTAATTATCTACCTACCTTGAGATTAGTAAAGTAACCAGGTCTTTCTCAGAACTGCTACGTTGGCATCTACTTTATGCTCCTTATCGCTGATAGGAGTCTAACCCAGAAAATCATCTCTGACCCTAGAGGCTTCATTAAACATTCCATTTCCATAAAACGCTCCATTTGAAAGAATTTTGTTGGGAATGAAATTCTCCAAATAATGGATTTCAAAGATCTTTTTTTAATTTGGAATAGATATTAATAAAATAAAAATCTCTATCCAGTTAAAGCTTATTTTAAAGAGTAGAAAAAAGAGGAAATGGGATTTGCAGTATCCCTGCCCCAGAATCACGAAATAGAGCACAAAACAGTAGACTTGGGGCAGAGAAGCAAAGAGAAGCAATAGCTTAATAACTAACACAATCATTGTTTCCAAAAAATCTTCCAGTGAGTGGAACTCAGTTCCCTTATGATATAACAGTACCATATGCTCTGCTACGAGGAGTAGTTTTTGGGGGGATCCCATTTTTCCCCCACTAGTCACCACACATCAAGACTCTGAAAATATCCTTACTGATCACAGACTAATCTTCCTGTAACCGTGGAGTTTTATTTAACCAAATGTATACACATGACCCTTTGTGGTTGCAAGTGAAGATGACACGGTGATTTATTTATCTTAAAACACCTGCTTTGCCATCCACTCCTATCACATAGAGGAATTTAGAAATGTTTTCTGGAGGTCAAGAGCAAATCTGAGTCATATCCTGGAACGAATCACAAGCTGAGTAACTTCTGTTCAGCTCCTCCTTTGTCCAAGAGAAGGAAAACCAGAGTTCACGCGGCCAAGATAAAATCAAGGAGAAACAAAAGAAAACCCATCTGAGTTTTGCATGGCACCGGCCTCATCCTCAACACAATACAGAGTTTCCATGCTGGGCGCGAGGGCTCGCAAACATTCTCAAAGAGCAGAGACAAACGCTGCTTTTGCAAATGTGAGAGCCTCGATACTAATCAAAGATTTGCTGCAATCTTGCAGCATTAGTGAGATTTGCCAGCTGTCAATCACGGCAATTCTGACAGCTGCAATGAGACTCTGGCTTGATGTGCCCTTCTCAACAACCTGGGGCCTAGAGCAGGTGTTGTCCGCTTTAAAAGACAACCTGCAGACTGTCAACCAATTTCTTCCCATCTGGATGGGAGGAGGCAGCCCTCCGTGGTCCAGCATGAGTGGGGCTCAGAGCTGGGGCAGACATCGTACTGAATGCCTTGCTTCCCTTCCTGCTCCAAGGAATGATGATTTCCAATGGCAAGTGGCCTTAAAGAGGGACAATTTAGTGCCAGGCTGCCTAATCAGGAAAGGCAAAAGTATTTGAACTTGGGAGTTTTACTCTAATTCCAATAGATGGATCTCCAGTAATAGAAATTAGTTAAGTGTCTGTTCTCGGTAACAGAATGTATTTACCGTCACCTCTTTTGACATAATGAAATGCTATTTCAATGACCCTCTCTCCCTGGTAAATCTGAGCAGAAAACAAACTCCCTAAGTTTCTTATCATTTTGCAGAGCCCCAAACCATACTAGTAACCACTTCAGATCTCACTAGGGAAGAACAGCAGGTGGGAGGCAATTTGGGATTTATAGCTTCACTTATGTCTATAGGCAAAACCAGAGTCATAAAAAGCAAGAAAAAAGATTTCTTAAGCCCTCCAGGATAAGTAAGGGAATGCACTTTAAAATCCTGATTTTTATTACTCTAGACAAAATAAGACACCTTACTTAGCCCCTTGCTGGAAGACTGAACTTCAGCCTTTGTCTGATGCTCTTACTTCAACTGAGTCTCTGCCGATTTGTCTACACTGAGCCCAGGCCGGTCTGGTGTTTCTCCCAGACTCAGCGTCCTCGCCTCTGAAGTGGAGCTGATATCGGCCGGGTTTGGGCCTCACATGCAGGACACTTGTCCTGAAAGGTGCCATCTTAGGGCTCTAATGTTTTGCCTCGATGACCAAGAATTGCTCTGATGGCAGAGAAATCGGAACCAAGAATGTGCCATTTTCCCCAAATGTTTCAGACCTAGACTGGTTCAGGGTATATGCTGGGTCTGTTTCCATGTTGTTGATTTCCCTCGTTTTCCCACCGCCACTTCATCTGGGGTAGCCCGGGGCAGGGGGGCAGGAGGGAGAAAGGCACGAACGTAGTACCTGAGCTGTCCTAGGGCGGACTTGGCCAGGACTCAGCAAGGAAGCCCCACTGGCTTAAACCTCTTCCAGAAGAGGCCAGTCTGAGGCCATGAAAAGGTCCAAGCATGAGTCTATGCTTCTAAATGGAGAGAGATCTCTGTCCCATCGCATCTCTCCCGTCCTTCCCACCACATCCCCAACTCTGGGAAAGACGAGCCTTCCTCCTCAACCCGGAGTCCTTCCTCTTTCTCTCGCTGCAAGCCCCCTTTTCTTTCCGACAAAGACGCATGACTCTCTCCTAACAGAAAAACAAAGTCATTTGATGAAACTTGTTACCCCCTTTGAGACAAGGGCACTGCTGTCCTTCCCCTCTCCCCTCCCCTGGCGCAGAGAGCAAAGCACGCCAGGAAAAGCGGGGGCTGGAGTCAGGTGGAAATGTTCACCTCTCTCTAGCTGTGTGTCTGGGGAGGTGATTTACTCTCTCTTGCCTCAGCCGAAACAGCGGCAAAAAAACTGTGATGCTGATGCCTGTGAGAGTTCCGAGGCTGATTCGAGATCATGTGTTGAAGAGCTCACAAAAGACCTAGGACACAGAGGGAACCAGGGTCTCTTCTGTGTGTGGCCAGAGTTTTTGGTATTGTGCTTGGCCCTGCCGCCTCTCCTATCTTGACCTTGCCTTGCTCCTCGGGCTCTGGAGGGACTTCCGTGTTTGTCGACCTTCTGCCCATGTGCCAAGGTTGAACACCGCCTCTGCCTGGCAATCCTGCCCGCGCCGGTTCCCATGACACAGCACTATCTCTGCAATTGACAGAACTGCTCACGGAATTCCTCCAAAAACGTGGACTTAAAATAGGTGGTCAGGGCCCCGGACTCAGTGCAGACATCTCTGCTTCTTCAGAGCCCCCACAGCCTTGGGATCGGGTCCCTGGGACTCTGGAAAACCTTATTTTGGGCTGGGGGCCGTCCTGAGTAGCCGGGATACCAGCGCCTGGGGAGTGTGCTGTGTCAATCGGAAGCAAGCCCAGGCCTCATCCTCACCGTCCCGGGAGCCACAGGCCCGGTGACCTTGGGCCTGTTACCGTGGAGCGGGTGGGTAACCACGGGGTCCCGGGGCAGACGGCTAGTGCACCCCGCTCACCTTCGTTCGCTTGTCGGAAGCCTGTCGCTCCCGTGGAGTCCCCCTCCTTCTTTAGCCACGGGAGAAACCGAGGCAGGGGGGCAGGGGCAGCCACAGCACAGCTGGTGACATCGCGGGCTCCGGCCTCAGCCAGCAGCTCGCTTTACTACACCTGCCGCCGTGGCCTGTTTGTCCGCAGACAACGCGCACAGGTGTGTGTGTTCTCTATAAACAGGCGCGTGGGGAGAAACGCAGAAAACAGAGCGCTTGGGCTGACCGGCAGCTAAGGCAGGGGGAAGGGAAGCCGGGAACCTGATGCATCAGGGAGATGAGGGAAGGGGCCGAGAGGTAAATCAAGGAGCAGGGAGATGTGCCGGTCAGGGCAGAGCCTGCCAGAAGGTGCGGCACGAGCTGGCTGGTGAGCGGCCACGCGGCCAGGAGGGAGCTGGGGGAACCTGTGCGCCCGCCGAGACCCTCCTTCCGACATCACGACATCACGCCGCAGGTTGAGGGTAGGACCCGCCCCCTTGGACAAGCCCTGGCGGATTTAGGATTCCCCAGCGCAGAGAGAGGAGGAAGGGTGTGAGCACCAGCCCCTCACCTCGGGCCGGAGGTTGAAGCGGAGGGAACAGAGAAGAACACAGAAGACCTTTCGGCCTGGAAGACACTGTCTAGTTCTACTCCTTTCTGTACAAGCGGGAAAGCGGCAGCCCAAGGAGGTCGAACGACCCCGCTGCCAGCCGCGGAGTCTGTGCAGAAGTCACTCTGGCCTCTGTTTTAGGTATCCGGGTGCTGTGGGCTGAGTAGTGTCTGCCCCCCAACCCCCAATATACATTTTCAAGTGAACGTGACCTTGTTTGGATCGAGGGTCTTTGCAGATGTCAGGTTAAGCTGCGGTCGCACTAACATTGGGCGTGCCCCTAATCCGAAATGACTGGGGTCCTTGTAAGAAGAGGACAGGAGACACAGACACACAGGGAAGAAGGCCACCTGATGATGGAGGCGGAGACTGAGTAATGTACCGATAAGCCACGGGCCCGGACTGCCAGCCACCTCCAAGAGCTAAGAGAGGCGCGGGACAGGCCCTCCCTCGGGGCCCTCCCGGAGGATGCAAGGCTCTTGCCTCCCTGACTTCAGACCCCCGGCCTTCAGAACAGTGAGACAGTCAGACTCTCTTGTTGGAAGCCACCCTGTCTGTGGCCCTTTGTAGTGGCAACCCGAGGAAGCCAGTACAGGCCAAGGGGACTGGCTCGGGTGACAGGCAGCACTTCCTTGGAAACACAGCAGCGCACGGGGCCACATCGAATGGCTTTTTGTCGAGTCTAGACCCACCTTCTGCAAGGTCTCGGTCCACGGTGAGGCCCGAGGAAACGTGGAGAGGTGAAGGGACATGGGGAGCAGGGCCTGGTGCTGTCGTCACCTCTCTGTCTAGGTTCTGTACCTTCGTGAACCAGCCCCTTGGCTGGCGCTGCTCCTGATGGGAGTCTCAGTTCTTGGGGGGCCGGGGTGTGCCACATGGGGTGCAACACTTCAGAACTTATAGGGGCTTCTGCCCTGTGACCCTGTCTGAGCTCCTACCCTGGCCCACTGCAGGAGGTCATGTCAGCAGCCCAGGGATCCTCTTCCCCTTCCTCCCTCCACCTGAGGCAGAAGTGCCACCCCCAGATCCCAGCCAGGGCCCCCTAGTTCCTCACCACCACCCACACCCCTGCAGTCCACCCCCACAGGTGCACTGAATAGAGTTCAGTGAGAGTCTCTTGCAAATCCTCACTCCACCAGTGGAACCTGCAGTCCGCATTCTCCTGAGGCCTCCATTCCGTCCTTGACACCAACACGGCTCCTTTGTTGAAGAAGTGAGAGTGGAAAAGGAGGAGGGGACACTGCCCGGTGTCTTGATAAGAACCCACGTGACCGAGCAACTGCTACCGGGAGGAGCAGGCTGGGGCTTCGGGAAGAAGAGCCCTTGAGCCCCCAAGGGACCAGCAGCTCCCAGGGGGAAGGAGTGGGATTACCTGAGCCCCAAACTATGTGATTACTTCCATCAGGCCTCCCCAGTCTCGGGTCCCCTCCCCTCCGGCGCCACCACTGTTGACAGGTCCCTCTGTTGCTGTCGCTCAGGCTCGAATGTGAACCGAGGCATTTGGAACAGGGCTTCCGTAAGCCTGGGAGGTCTCTTACTCAAGAGTTCTGAGACCTACTCCCCAGCTTGGCTTTCAGAGGTCTGGGGCGAGGCCTGGGGCTTTGCCTGTTTCCACCAGCAAGCTGGGTGATTTTGTCTGGGGGGATCCTCAGTCTTGAGGCATGGTTGTTCCACAGATGATCTAGAGCCTTCCAGGGTGGGGGATGCTGGGGACAGCGGCAGGCAGTGGAAGGGACTATTTTGACAGCTCCGCCATTCTATGCTTCTTTTCAGTGGGGACCTCCTCCGACGAAGCTGGGCATGGCCCCAGAGCCTGTGGCCCCTGAAGGGCTTCCTGGACGTTTCTGGGCAGACACTGCTGGCTGCAGCCCTCAAACTCTGCAAGCGGGGCCGAGAGGCTGTAACTGCCACAGGGCGGAGCCCAGCAGAAAGTTCTCCGCAGGAGAGAGGGGGGCAGAGGGAGGAAGAGGGAACTGGCAAGGAAGGGCAGAGGCGTGGGGGGGGGCGCTCTGGGGGGTGCACCCCTGCGGGCCAGCCAGTCCTTGTGGCCCTCTTGGGCTCCCTGGCTTCTGCTCTGAGCAGCTGCAGGATGCATCCACTTCCCATGAGGAGAGCTTGTGCCTCCCTGGGGGTGGGGGCGGTGCAGGGGGAGAAGAAAAGACAAGTGCCTTAGTCCACTCAGGCTCCTGTACCAAAAGGAGCAGAGATGGTGGTTTAAACAACAAACACTTATTTCTCAGTTTTGGAGGCCGGAAGTCCAAGCTCAAAGCGCCAGTAGATTCCGCGTCTGGGGAGGCTTGCTGCCTGGTTTTCTCCTCACTGTGAACTCTCATGGTGGGGGGAGGGGGGGAGGGGCGTTCTGTGGGGCCCCTGTTATTAGGGCCCCAATCCCGTTTGTGAGGGCTCCACCCTCTTGACCTAATCATCTCCAAGGCTCCTACTCCTAATAGCATCATACCGGGGGTTAGGTTTCAACATATGAACTTGGGGGGGAGAACCACATTCGGTATATAGGGACAAGGAAAGAATGAAAATCTCCAACCATTCCACTGGCCGCTCAAACCCACGTCGCTGCTCAAGAAGGAAAGAGGGGGAGATCATCCCATAGTAGGAGGATGGGGGAGTGGGGACGCACTAGCTTTGTCCTGGGTGCCCGTTGGCCAGTCCCTCTGAGTGTCTGGTTCCCTGTCACCTGTTCATGTGCGTGCCTGGACTCCACGTGCAGCAGCCAGGGAGCTAGGCTGTTTCTGGAACAAGTCTTGACAGGAGGCCATCAGATGTTGCTCGGGGCTTGGCCTGCTGCTAAGGATGTGCGTGCTTCTCGTGGGCATCATCCCCTTGACAAGGGAGGGTGAGCAAACATCAAGTTTATTCAAGTGTTTGACCTCGGGAGTGTCTCCTATATTCTGATGAAACGTAAAGCAGAACACAGGCCCCATTAACGTGACGGTTGCTTCCCCCTCTGGCCACTTGAGAGGCACATCAAAAATTTCGAGTTGTTTGAGCAAACTCGGTGAGAATGGGACAGCCCTGAACCGGAAGTGGTGAGGAGCGTTTCCGAACAGAGACTTGCGGGGGGGGGGGGGGGGGGGGGCGGGGGGACGTTTTATAAAAAAGGGGCGGGAGCAAAGAAAGGAAATTGATTGGCTACAGCTTCTCGTTGGCTGTTTGTGATTGGTTGTCCTTAGGTCTGGCTTTCATAAGCCAAGGCTTAGGTTTTGGTTTGCTTCCGGGGGCCACCAAAGCGTTAGGGCCGCTTCCGTAAATGGCCGCTTTGTTTAATGAATTGAACACAACCCACCCAAGAGAATCGAGTGCTAGGTTTAAACGATACATATTTTTTCATTAGACATGCGTGTCACATGTCCCCTGGTGCCAACAGCAGTCAGCCTAGGTTTTCTTGGTCATGTCATGGGACGGTGAGTAAGGCAGAAGCTGCCTCTTCTTCTTTGGTTTGGCCTGTTGAGTGAGTTTTGTGTTTCTTGAGGGTGAAAAGAATGTCAGTGATGACGAGGGGCAAAGTCGTGTGGTCAAGAGCAAGGACCCTGCAGCCAGATTGGGCTTGACCCTGGCTATGCTATTCACTGGCCTTACGACCTTTGGTGGCTGGCTCACTCTCCGTGCCTCAGTTTCCTTCTCTTTGAAATAGGACAGCGGATGGTACTTACCTCGCAGGGTTTTTTTGTTGTTGTTGTTGTTGTTGTTTTTGTTTTTTATTATTATTATTAATTTATTTATTTATTAAATATTCTTATCCCACAGGATTTCTGTGAAGGTTAAATGAGTTAAGGTAAAGTGTGTGGAGCTGAGCAGGGTACACCGTAAGCACTTAAGGTGATTCGGGTTTATGTCAGTCCACGGTTGACCCGTTTTTGCCATCTTCTCCTGCCTTTAAAGCCACTATCAGCAAGTAGCAGGAGAAGTCATCATTGTCAGAGTAACAAACTGCGGTTAGATCCTCAGCTCCCCTTTCTTAGCGCATAGAACACCAATGAAGGAAATTCTTTCTGTGGATGTCTGCAAAATATTTGTTCGTCCTCTCTAAGTACCGTCTGCTCCCTTATAACCTTTCTGAGAATGGAGGGACTGGTAATTGCTTTTATAATAAATTGGGGAAAGGTGCATCTTTTTTATGTGTCCAGAAAGGGGACTGGAATTCTGTACCCTCAGTCTTTATTCCTGGGTGTCCTTGAACTTGTGCCTGGGTTTGAGGGGTTGTGCGGAGGACTCATGACATCATGTTCATTAAGTGCCAGGCTGGCACATTCTGGAATGCTCCACAGAGATATGCTCCCAATCTTGGCTCTTCCAGCCTGTTTCCTAGCCTGAACTATTACTATCTACAGCTGTGGCCAAGCTTCCTGCCCCTGCCCCATGGCCATAACGACTTCCTAAGGATTTGTTTCACTCACACAGTCAATGAGCAGGGAGGAAGGAAATGCACGTAATTGAATCTCACAAGTAGAAATAGCCCCGAAATCACCAAAGCAAAGAAGCGTTCAACTGGGGTGGGGGGTGGGGGGATTCCATGTTCTAGAATTGTGTTCCAGAAGAGTGAGTTTCCTCTTTGCCAGTTTCTCTTTGAGAAAGTTGCCACCCTGGCGACAGGGGGTGGCACCTCATATCAGTGCCTGACCCCTGGGGGGGCTGTTGAATAGAGAGGAACCTCCTGCACCCCCACAGTTGGGATCAGCTTGTTACTACTCTTGCCTAGAGCCCTGAGTCCACTCCAGAGTGAAGCCCGGCTACCTCTGCAAAGCACACAGGCAAACCTCATCAAAGAAAATGAAAAACAAGTCCACACTGGCTGCTACAAGGAGACAATTCATCTCTGCGTTGCTGGGACCCTGGCTGTAAAGAAACATGATAGGTTCACAGGGTTCAAGGAATACAGAACTGCCACCTAAAAACCATACCGCACATGCGTACTGTGAAAGGCCATCTCTGTGGCGGTTTTTTCGGACATGGCTAGTTACCAAGGTACTAAACCAATTATCTGTAGACACCCCGCCCCTGAGGATCTAGCCACTCCAAAGCATTTACTCCAAAGCTGTCTTTTCTGCCCCTCGCTTCCTTGCAGGAATCTATTCTCTTCCCCTACTGGGAAAACAGTTGCCCCTTTAAATATAGGTCATAGAACTTCCATATGGGCCGAGAACCATCCGCTCAGAGAGCATCCCATTCAGAAACCTTTATGTAAACACTGCAGTCCCCCACTGCCAGACAATGACCAGATTTCCTACCGCCCAGGCATCCTAAGTCCTGGCACTGGGACTGTACAGCTGTGGGGTTGGATATGTAAAGGGAGGATTTTAAATGCTCACATGTTTCCGCCCATTACCAGCTCCAAGTTATTACCTACCTCCTATTGTTCTCGTTCACTAGGGAATGCCTTTGTGGTTGACCTCCCAAAGGAGAGTAACAATGACCTCAGGAATTCAAGCCAAGGAGCATAAGAGGGGCCAGATGGTTCTCCCTTTCTCTGGTGCCAACGCTGTGACAATTCTCCGAATGGAAGACTTGCACACAGAAGCTAGAAAAATTATTGCCTGGGCAAAGAAATTTATCTTCTGTTCAGAAAAAAATGGTTATTGTCACAGTTTTGCCTCTGTACTGTTTTTTTGGTGGCCCTAGATAATGACCATGCCATAATCTGCCCAGAAAGCCAAAGAAGCTTTCTGACTTGAGGTGGATCCCAGCTCACTCTTGAGTGAGGAGACATATGGGTAGACAGGCTTTCTTGAGTAGGCGCTGGAAGAGCATAAACTCTGACTATTTTCAGCAGCTGTCCTCAGCTTCCTAGAAAGTTTGTGATTTGGTTTTGAAATTCTGTGCTTTGAAGGGTCTGAAAGCCCCTCTACATATCTACGAAGAGACATTGATTGTTTGCATGTGTCTATGTTTGCCTTCATGGGTTAAACTTTTATCCAGGAAAAAATACAGGTGCTTTGAGGAAATGGTTTCTGACTCCGGGCTCTGTATTAGAGGTTTTGAATTGCCAAACAGATAGTCATATTCAATTTCAGTTTGTACAAGAACTTTCTAAGGAAATTAAAAGGGTTGCTTCCCAAACTTCTATACAGGCAGGGTAACCTCTTACTGAGGAAGAGGTACGTTAATACTTATTAGCGTCATTCCAGGGTCAACAACGATGTCCATTGTGCCTAGAAGACAACCAAGCAGCCACTCCAAAGATTGGAAGTTAGGCAGAAAAATAGATAAATATGATTGTACAAAAACCTGGAGAACTGGATTTATCCTATAGGAAAATCAAATGTACAATGTCTTGAGAGGGAACAGAATTAGAGAAATAGGGCCAATGGGAAACCACTGATATTTGATGAAGTGGCCAAAAGATTTGAAAATGAGGTGACTCATGCTGGATTTTATGGATATAGGTAGTTTTGACATCATGCTGCTTCAAGGCCAAGTCTCTCCATTGTGTTAATCCTACAGTGAAGTGGGCTTCAACACAAAGCTACTGGATGAATGTGTTTGGAAGGAAATCACAGAAAGAGCCACGTCTCAGATCTTGGGCCACAGCGGATGGAGGAAAGAGGAGAGCTGTGGGAGGAGACAGACAGTGGAAATGGGAGCCAGTAATGCCTTCAGAACAAGCTGGAACTTGCCCGAGAATTTGCCAGAATCTTGGCCTTCCTCCAGAATTTAAGATGGGACATTAAGCCAATTTTATTTCAAATCTCCAATGACACAATGACCTCAGCCAACCCTGGATTGCATTGGCTTCTATAGCAGAGTGCAGCCATAGGAATCAAAGCAGAAAACTCACGTGAATCAAGCACATGGAATTTGGCACTTAGTAGGTCCTCAACCTTTAGTAACCATGATTAGTGTGGTGGTTGCTATTGAATACTGTTATTTTATAAATCACTAAGCCTGTCTATTTTGATAAGGAATTCTCATTTAAGAAGTGTTTGGTGGAAGATCTTGTTCCCTCTTGGCTAAGTGTCTCTCTTGGTTAATTATGATGGCAGATGTTTGCTTGTGGGGTCATGACATTGTCCTAACCCAGGCAGAGCCACCACCTAGGAGCAGCTTGTTTGAATGTCAGAGACATTCAAGGAGATCATCATCATCCTGGAGAAAGGCCAGTATAACAGCACAAAGGTGTTGGTGAACTACAGCCAAAGCTGGACGATGGCCCTGCTAAGAATGCTTTATATATTTTTAAAGGATGAAAAAGTAAAAGGGATATGTGACGAGGATTGGATGAGAGCAACAAAGCCTGAAATATTCACTCTCTGACCCCTTACAGAAAATCTGCTGTGCGTTGGCTAAGGGCACCAGGTCGCTAGGGCCCAGAGTCGGGGAGGAGGGGAGAGGCCCCGGGGAAGGCGTCACAAGCACCCAGCAGGGATACACCTTGTGCTCCAAATCTGGCAGTGTGTCTCCTCTAAGCGGACAGCTCAGGATCAAGTCGTCCCCAACACGGTCCCATGGAGCAGAGCTCGAGTCTCAGAGCTGAGGCTGGGAGACGCTGGTACCTTAGATTATATGACATCGTCTGCCCCAGAAGCCCTGGGAGGGAGCCGCCTGCACAACAGTTGGCTTAGCCTGGGGGAGGAGCAGGAGTGAGGTACTTGGGGACAAGGTCACATCTGTAAGGGAGGGAGGCCTGGAGATGGCGGGGATGCCGACAGGAGCCCACTGTGGGGTCTGAGGCCTCAGTCAGCTCAGCTAGCTGCTCCTTGAGGGTGGGCTGAGGAGATGGCCACTCTCCACAGAAACCTGAGCCTTGGGTCAGAGTGGTCCTACGACAGCTACGAAAGGCCCTCTCAGGTGTCCTCTGTCCACCTTCTGTCTGAGTGCTCAGGTCATAGCTCTCACTTGGTCCAGCCAGGCTGTGGGGAAGGAAGGACACTCAGCCTTTAGGGGCCTTCCTTTCCCCCACCCCCCACCCTGGTTCCCACACAATTGGGAGGATTTTGTCAGTCTTCACATTCAGCCTGTTTGGGGTTCAGCATAAGAAAGACAATGAGATCTGACGACTAGAGTTCACGTCAAAACACTCTGTTTTTAAATCCCCCCCAACCCCCCCGTTCCTTTTTGGCACAGTGGGCATTCCTGCAGAGCAGAGTTTGAATAGAGGTGCCTTCTTTTTAGGGGAAAAATCCTGCCGTCTTGCCCAAGGCTGAGATCTTAGGCCAAAGCACACAGCATTCTGGGCGGCCGGGCCCAATCAGCAGGTGCTTCCTGGTGGCAACCACCTTAGAAAGTCAGAGGATGTTCCCTGGATGAGCTCTTGGTGGCCAGAGAGTGACTGTCCTGGGCACGCTGGGGTCAGGGATCTAGCAGTCATAATGTGAGCAGCGGGGGCTGGCAAAGATTTGGGGTGTGGGGGGTGTGGGCCAGGCACAGGATGCTGGGACCATGCAACATAGGGTGTCCCTCTGGGGGTGCCTGCTAGGAGAGACACTGCCACTGGTGGCTGGTATTTCCCTGGCATTCTTCAAGAACCAGGGAGGTCAAATTAGGAGAAGGTTGTTCTAAGCTAACAGAAGGGACCTTGTCTCTTTTGTTCCCGGCCGAATCCCCACCGTCCATCTCAGCACAGACATCATGGAAGACACTCAAATATCTGTTGATGTTGAGCACGCCGAAGGCCCTGTTTTTAAAGGCAAATCGGCTCATTTTGCAAAGAAGGAGTGAATCTACCAAACGGTTGGTGCAAGGATCTCTTGCAGAAATTCTTTCCCCCTGAATCCTGTCACTCAATTCTGCTGAGTCTCTTTGCTGTGTTTAACTCTGCAGTAGAAACAGAGACACGGAGCTGACTCGGGTAGTTCCACTCTGGATGAGAAAATACATCATGAACCTTTGCTCTGGGCGCCTTACATCTCCAGCTTGATTGCACCTTCTGTCTTTGACTTCCGTCTCACACCCACTCACTTGCTGGCAGGTAATAATGTAATGTCTTAGGAGTCAGAAAGCTTTGGGTTCAAATCCCG